>NMRA01000004.1:941065-996885 GCA_002633005.1 Phoronis australis | reverse complement strand
TTTTTCCAGTCTTCCCAAACCAATGAAAACTTTGAAATAAAACATTATTCTGATTGCACCACCAACAATATTATTTACCTTATAACTTGTAAAAAATGTTCTATCCAATACGTAGGACAAACTCAACATAATCTACAAACTCGGTTTCGTAATCATAGATTTAACATAATACATAAAAACATTTCTGATACTATAGGTAATCATTTCAATTCCAAAAACCATAATATTCAAGATCTTTCTGTACAAATAATAGAAAAACTCCAACACCCCAGTACCCCTCACAGACTTAAAAGAGAACAATATTGGATAGACAAACTGAATACAATAGAACCTCATGGATTGAACATAAAAACTTCTTAAAATATGTCATTGAATTTTTTACGCAAAAATGTATCATTTTCATTACACCATATCTTATATGTCAATTGTCATTTTGTGTTTGATTTTACTTTATTTCTGTTTTTGTTGATAAAGGAAGTTGTTACATCCGAAAATTTCAAATTTCAGTTGATCCATTCTTGTTGTTTTATTTACCGATTTATATTCTTCATTTCTTGAAACAATAGTATCCTTGGGAGGATCTGGATCGCCTTATTTAGTTTCAGATATATATTTTCTACGTTATTCAAGTTCAAAAATTGCTTATAAAATCGCCACTAACGCTTCGAGCCAGTTAATGAATGAGCCGGGAGGGCGCTGCGTGTCTTCAAACATCGAGTTCATTTTGTGACACAGTCAAGACAAGGTTTTAGCTGAACACAGCTTTCCTCTTTTCAAGGAAGTACTAATTTGCAATAGTAGATGACAGAAGCAGTTTTGGGTAAAAAATCAGCACAGCATGATGTGTCTCTCATTTTAATGTCGTTTTCAGGCCTACACCTGCAATTGCGCCGAATCGCCACAGTGTTTATACTGGAAAATGGTATTAATGTGTTGCAGATGGAACCAGACATTTCTAAAGCACTTTGTAATATTGCAAGTTCTATTGATTACGCATTGTGTTACCAGGTACTTCGTGAGCTACGTACTGCAGTTCCAGTTCCATCGGGCTCTGTGTAAGGCAGCCGGTCAGACAGAGGCTTTACACAAATGCGACATCTATCGGTCAACAGATGCTGGAAAGCTACTCGGGTAATAATTCTGGAAACAAACTAAAAACAATAGCATTAAGTGCTCCTGGTATGATTAATGGGATTGTCGATGACGGAGGTAGGGGTGTAGCGATCAGGGGCTGAATGGTTGGTGGCGACCGGCAGTGGGTTTGCCAACTCGAACCTTGAAAAAATGTGGTTGTGAACTGTGAAGTGTTTTAGACGTTTGGCGTGGTTAATCCGAACATGGGCAGACTGTCTTCGTGCAGACTTTTGTGCTGATCCACTTTGCGTTAATGACGTGTAAAGTCATTAAGGAAAACTCATCTGTTGCCGGAATACGTGTAGTTTTCCAATGGAACTTAATGTAGCCCACTCCATGCCAAGCTTAAAAAACTGCACTAAATCATTTCTTAAACGTGATAGTGTCACACCTCTTCCTACTACTCCATTATGTTTATTGCGTGAAAAAAAGAAATTCTCGTTAACCAATTGCGGTCGGGTTGTACCTCAATTCAAAGATGTTCTACTTTAACTTTGCCAGTTGTTCATAAGTGTACCTGTGGTGCAATTAATAGTGATGCTCACAATTTGGTCTCATGACCCGTCTATAAAGGTGAACGTGAACAGCTGTTTTGCAACCTGCAATCCAACCATCAGATTTTCAAAATCTTAGAAATAGCATGAAAAAATAGTTTTCTGTTATGTATGGTTGTCATAATTTAAATCACGACTGTAATGCTCAGTTACTTAGAAATGTTAGTGATTTTATTTTAATGTGTCATAATAGGGAACTGCCTTAATTTCTACACTGAGCTTTTTATTTTGTTTAATATTTTTTCATATTATTCTCTTGTTAACACGTTCTCCTTTATTACCATATGATTTTGTTCTTTTATTTTGTTTTATTTACTTTTTTTCTCAATATTACGTTTTCCTTAAGTAAGTCATTGTTTTATAGTTAGAAGCCTGGATATAATGGTTCGCTTTCTAGGCTAAATATTCGCATTTAACGTACACGTATTCTCATTTATTTGTGCTGCAATAAGAATGAATTTGCACGCATATGCATTTTGCCTAGTGGTTTTCGGTCTTTAAATGGTGTTTATCTGGTTCAGTCGGCGTCGCCTGCTTAGGATCTAACAGTCATGTTTAAACCGCCTGTCCAAATTATCTGGGAAAGCAGCCAAATAAAAAAATGAAATTGCCAGTTTACCGCGGAATTCGAAATAAAAGTGATGAAATTACGAACGAGTTCTGCACAAAATCATTTAATTTACTAATTTGTGAAGCAATGAAATAGCTTTCCGATAAAATCAGCCAGACCAAACTCGGTCATTAATATGCTGTTACACGTTTTAGGTTGGATCAATAAACGCACTCGATTACATGAAGCTGTTGGTGATATTTTCCATATATACGGCAGGTCTCAAATCTGTGGGCGAATTTAGATGACCTATGGGTTGGACTAAACAGCTAACTACAAACGAAGCACATAAATACGCAGTTGGAAATCTTTGTATTGTCGAAATATGCTTGACCCCGGCCCTGACAACGTTGTTGTGATGGCTGACAATAGGTTTGTTCGGTTGCTGTTTTAAGACACACCAAAGCAGCGTGATTGTGATTTAATTTTATGCGTCCTGTGGTTCGAGTCGAGCAATCTCGGTGCGCCGTGTTGGTCTAAAATTGTCACAATGTCCCAAATTGTCACATCTTCAAAACTGTGACAATGTAGTTCGGCACAGCAGGTCCAAATGGTCACACGCAAAAACTGTTGTGACAATTTCTGCCTGCATAGTATGGCAATGACGCAAATTCCATGTGTTCTTACAGAGACATGCTGAAGCTAGGATCGTCCGAAGACTGGCCCGTTGCGCTGGAAAAGATCACGGGGGGAAAAGACCTGGACGCGACCGCAATAATTGACTACTTCAAACCCCTTATTGATTGGCTGAAGGAACAGAACAAAGGTGAAACTATCGGATGGGAAGACGCGTGCCCCTCGTTCCCGTATATTAACTCGGCTTCGGGGTTGTCCTCGCTTTTCTCTCTCACGTCTCTGTTGGCCTTCTGCATCGTCTACTTTTGTACAACTTAAAACGTCTCAATGCAAAATTGCTCGTTTGTTAACTTTCAAACGGTGCAGAACCTAATAGTTTAACAAAGAATAAGAACAGTTGTCGTAACAATAACCGCCATTTTGAGTCCTGCTGTGTCTTACAAATTATCCCGCCAAACGTCTGCTGCGTGGCATCTTTCTTTTTGGAAACATTGAGTGTCAGGATTTTTCGCATACATATAACCAAGATCTAGTTAGGTGTGATTCGTGGCCATACCGGGCGTTGTTTCTCTCCACAACTTATACGTCGGTACAAACACGATCATTTTCGCGTTAATAGGACATGATCGGTTTTTCGGCCAAATTGTGTTTTAGTGATAACAGTTGACTGCGAATAGTAATATTTTACAGATCTTCAGTACCTCAGTGGTAAGAGCACTATACCGCGGCAACATAGAGATCTGTGGTTCGATTCCCAGTTGTAGTTCCCATTTTTCTGTGTTTATTTGATATATTTCGCTATTAGCTAAGCTCAGCGTCTCTAAATTTACTACTGGACGAGGTAGAGTTCTTGAAATGATTAGCTTTGGCCAAGGTTATTAAGCGACAAAACCTGATGTTTTTTAACTTATATTAGAAATCGACAATTCTCTCTGTTGTTTCATAGACATTCGTTGAATTCAACCACGGCGATTTTACCCGTTAAATATTTTTAAATTGATGCTATTTATCGACTGAAATTGAACTACTACAGCAGAAGAGTTAGGCTACGACCGCTGGGACTGATGGCCAATGATGTTCCCTTAACGTTTCCTTCACAAATACTTGAAGTACCGACAGCTACATGTATATCACTGTATCAATTCAGTCGTGTGTTCATTTTTATAGACATTTTCTATTGGTCGATTAGTGTCTAATAGTCGTTGTCGTTGTTTGGAATGTATTACCTACTAGTTGTAATTTTGTACCAATTTAAATCATAATTTATACGTTCTATGACCATCTGTACCTCAGTGCGACTAATTTCATGTCAACAGGTAATTTAGATTAGTGACAATGCATCACTGGTTAAACGGATTTCAGGGATTAGTTTTCCAGGAAATGGCGTCCTGTTTAACCTATGAGGTATGCTATATGTACGTTTGTGTATGAATGTACTTCAATTTTAGCTTGATAGGGTGTGCTGTAGTAAAATGTTTCTTTTCTAAAGTTGATGTTCAGCAAGATGTGTTCAGTAGCTATCCAATCGATTCCTGTTGCATTTTGAGCCTAGAATTCTGTTAATTGCTTTGTGAACAGCGTGCGTCTAAAATAAACGTACATTTGGTGATTTTCAATGAGTCTGTTGGAATTTCGATGATAACAAATCAGATTGACACATGTCCAATTTTAGCCTGGAAACTAAACAGATCCCGGCTATACAAAAGTGTCATGGGTTCATGACTACTCAGTGCTGGTCCAAAACAAATATTTCTCCATTGTGTGGCATTGAGCTGGACGTTAATGAATCGGCGAGCATTGTATGGGATGCGACATAAAATAGCTCCGGTGCCTCCGACGTGACTCTGGAAATTATTAGGAACTTGCTCCTCAGTTCCGACGGATTAACTGATGAAGCGATCCCGCCATGTTGGTCCCCGAGTCGATCGGCGGCGGTAGACGACTGGTATTCGTATGACACGAGAAACTTTAAAGTTGGAGTTCTCCACGAAACCTACAGTGAATGATCAAGTTTTCAATTTTCGATTTCTTTATTAGTTTAGGGGGATTTTAATTCAAATACTCGGGAGCCTTGGAACATGCCGGTCTGTCTACATGTATAATATTTACTCTGTGTTATCCAGGCTGTCGTTTTCGGGAAGAGGTACAACTTTAGGATACTTCATTATTAGTTCAATCCTTTTTATTGAGCCAGACACAGGTTTGCAGACGCCATCATATTTTTCCAATTTTACCATTCTTAAAAGAGGAATATTATGATTGGCTTAATATTGTGCTACAGGCGTTGTTACATTAGCTTTTTACATATAGCGTTCGGAGGGGGGAGGGGTGTCGGACCCCTCGGGTCCCAAAGGCGTTTATAACTGATTTAGAAACTCTGTATGTTGGCTACTCCTCTATGTAAGTCACCACGGGGGTCTAGAGCAGCGAGGGCGGACTACAATAACGCGATAGTCCTGAAAAACAGTGTCATCAGTTTTTGTCATGCTATGGAGGCGGGTGGAGCAGGCTCCCTCTAAGTCGGCCTTGTTGGATAGCGCTAAACCAGAAGATTTGTGAATGTTTTTTGAAAGAAAACTTTCAAAGCGAAACGACAGCGTTCCAGAAGCATAAAGCTCTCCACCAGCAAGGATGTTAGTGGAACTACAACTAATGATGTATGGAAATTACAGTTACACCAAATGTTTGAGATTTCATTCATTTCGTAATAAAAAAAAATATCGTCATGTACTTGCCACAAGAATAAGGGTTTATTTGGGGAAAATTTCTGGCTTCACTTATAAGGCTCATTTACTGTGACAGTTATCGCGATTTGCACAAAATATGCGCTTTGGGAGTGGGCGGTGTACGAGTCTTCTTGTTAGGGAAAAATAGATTTCAATGCTAATACACATCGTCGAACAAAGTCGAGCTTGACAACCAACAACTTTAAACCGGCATTCGCAATGGCTGGCATATAGGCCTATATACAAGTTTAGGTAGGTAAATACTGGTTTATAAAACCTTCAAGCATTCACTTTAATTTGCTTAATTGTTAAAATGGCACACAATTAGTTAAGTGAAAAAAACAACCCGCAATTACATATTTTATTGCAAATATAACATGAGACAACTCGTACGCTAACATTTGGGGTTTTATTACCCCAACGCCTGAGCGAGCCCAAACCAGACTGTGACTAACCCGTCTTAATCCATTCACAAATTTTAATTAAAATACTCGTGACTTAGCCGCGATGCTGAAGAAAACCTATTTGCTAAATTCTCTTATAATGCATCGATGTTAAAATTTCAAAGACTGCTACTATTTACGTTTCAATGTCGTAAAAACATTCATGTTGATCGTGTGCATGACGGTGCCATCAAGCCTTTGATGTGCCAAGGACTTCGCTGGATAGATTGTACTCTTTTTCGTCCACGTACATGCTGTTAGCGTAAAATTTGCATATTGACAATTACTTTTTCTCTATTGGCGGAAAGGATCAGCATGTATGGGTCCATAGACGACTGAATTCGCCTCGACGTTACAGCTTTGGTCATGCTCAGAAGACTTTCTCTTTGCCCACTTGATTTACTGCCTACATGTATGTCAGTGACGCCAACCGATCTGTTTCCTTAAGACGGAGGAGTTTGACAATGGCCACTTTCCAGATACCGAAGGTCCATAACCGTGAGAGGAAAAACTTGGCTGCCGGGGGACAAAGATATTAGGTTCCTCATAAAATTCGCACTTTCAGGCACACCCCTTTTGTCACAGTACTTTGGATCAAGTTAAACCCCGACTGGACACAAATGTCGACGCTATTGCACCTTCCACCGTAATGACCAACTTGATGAATTTCGCTTGGTACAGTGCCGCGGGAACCAGTCCCTTCAATTTCCGAACCGATTCTGGTCTGTACATCAAACTTAAAAAACTTAAAGCCGGATTAAACGCATGCATTTTGTCAAAAAAAGAAAAAAAAGTTTCGATTTAGTCCACTTGGCGTTATAAAGCTTGACACGTTCAATTAACTTTACAGCTTTTAAAGCGGCCATAAACCCATGCTTTCTGTCAAAAATACATGTACACGTTTTGATTTAGGTCACTTCGGGTCTTGTTCTTTGATCTCATTTGGGTCAGAGAGTACGTATACATAGTTTATTACTTATCAGTTTCTTCAGGCTAAGATAAAAATTCAGATCACGCCGTAGTTCTTTCCAAGGCCAGAATACGCACCTATTTTGACTAAGCAGCAATTTGATCGAGGCCAATTTCACAAAAAAACTGAGTACTGTACATTATACAGGTAACGGTCCTCACAGTAAATCACCACGATCGTCATACAAGTAAAAATTGAAGAATCATGCAGGACGCGTGTTGCTGGTCTTTGTTATGATTTGCAACACTCACACGAGACTCTACAGTGTACGTTTAGTTAATGAAAAGCATCGATGTCTCTGACAGTTTACATGATTTTTGTACAATAGGCAAATGTAGGGGGACAGGCGTGATGCAAATTTATTTCTCATCGTTCACAAAACCGTGGTGCCGCACATGGTCGCTGGAAATATGTCCGTAGGGGTCACAAATCAGGTCAGTCATGATGTTCAGTGAGGGTGGAACTCTAAAAAAAACACGGACGTGGGCAATGTTGTAATGCTGGCATGTTGTGCCACCTGGGTGTGACGAAGTGGTTCGCCAGATGGACAATAGTTTTTACTTTTGAAATTCCAAAATCCCATAAATATCTGTCATTTACCCACTAATAAGGTGCGAGAACGACCTATATGTAATGCCTTTAAAGTTGCATTCCGCCCTGTTGGTCTGACTTAAAAACAAAAACCTAAATTAGACTTTGTACTGTCATAAAATTTGCATCTCAGTCATAATCCTACAGTAACAGGAGGTCGGTTACGATATTGTAAACCATAAGAATCCCAGTAGAACCACTTTCGACAACCTATGACAATGTACATGCCAGGAGTTTTTCAACAAGACATTTTTGGGTGTTAAAATCATGTTACAGTATGTCACTGTAAGAAGTTACATTACATGAGGCCTGACGGTTTAGGCAAGATTTCTGAGAAGTAGGCCTACTGTATCTATATGTATTTGCCTATACCAGTGAAATATGATTGAAAAAATGAAAAGTTTATCTTGTAAAGGAACTCAGTTCAGTACTTCGTGATGCTGACAGCGTACAGTTGCCCCGCTCACGGTGGGCTGTCTCAATTTTTTGAAGTTTTTCTGCCATTCGCCACACCATCTAAACGCGCCGTTTTTTTGACACACGGCCAAATCGACATATTATCTGATACCGGTAATATTGTAATTTCCCAAGCGACATGGCCATATTTTCCCGCTCTATTTTAAAGAAAAAAATAGCGAACGTTTCATGTTTTTTGCGGCACCCTCAGTTTTCCATTCAATTATAAAAACAACAACAATTAACTCTGTAGGGCATTTTTGGGTGTTTCATATCCCGTTCGACGAAAAAGTAAAATGTTGTCGGTATGTCTTTTTGTTGCTGCGAACATTTCGCCTCACCACGTTTTGGCTTAGATCCAGATGTCCCTCAGTTATCCTGAAGCCCCTCTTTTCAATCCAGCTGTTCCGTTAAATGTTGAACGTGGCAACAGCAGGTGTTCAAAATAACAACGTCTCTTTTTATGAATATGATTATTATCCAGAGGTCCGTTTTCTTTAGTAACATAACAGTCGCAAAACTATGTTCCGTTGTCTGTTGTATACATAATCGAGGTCATTAACTTTTGAAGAACCTTTGATGAAAAGTCCTACACTGCAAACAATGTGATGAGCTATATATGGTGCATTTCAAAGCTACGTGATAGATATTCACCCATTTTTTTCTCTATCAGAAAACCTGTGTCTACTAATTTCGGATAGATACTTGGAGTAGTTTATCGCTCGGCATTTTTCGTAAGGTCACTGCATTCTGAATTTTTACTGAACAGTATAACTTCATCAAACGGCACCAAAGGTGCAGTTAATCACAATATATGCACGTGAAGATGCATAATTTTGGATGAATGCCTGACTATATTATCCATAGCAAGTGTGAGGAATCCATATTCTATCCTTTGTCTTGATAGGGTAGAAGTTTTTTGGAGCATTGAAGTTATTTAATAAATATTTATATAACCTATCTGATTCATTTTTTATGTTACACGTACCACACGCTGTTATTTTTCTCATTTTGGTAACACTTGGTTTTTAGAATTAAAAAATATTTTCAAATGAGTCACGTATGCGAAATGATAATTACTTATTGTTTATCTTTTGCTTCCGGTCTTAATCGTCAAAAACTGACAAAGGGCTTTCTAATGAAATGGCTCTGATGCGATTCGGTTGAAAAGCGGAGGAGTTGCAAAAAGTTTTAATGACAGTAAATTCCATAGCAAGTACACAGCGGAACAAACAAATGCAAACAACTCTAACGCATACGTAATGCAACCTCCAGTCACACGGCGGCCGCGAGATCAGAATTGACATTCCACTGCAGGGATAGAGTTCTATCATGGCTCGAGTATGCCGTGGCATGTCTGTGATCATGCGCGCACCCATCTTAAAAATGGGGGAGGATGTTTTAGAANGGGGGGGGGGGCGTTCAGGGAAACGTGAATTGTGCATTCGCCAAACTTTTGTAATTCCTACCTAGTGGACTTTTGTCTCGTTTTATCTACTTTTTTGAAATTTTGTTTCACTGAGGCGGACTTTTTTCCCACTTTGTGAAATGAGGTGCTGGCGTTTGACGAGCCATGCCCCCGAACCTTGCTCCGGTCTACGACCCTGCCGGGTGCGAGCATCAGTGGTGATCACTGTCTAATGATTTATCTTTCCTATCATGTTACACATGCGCGCACTATGATCCAGTCTGATATAGAGGGGGGTTTGAATTTTTGGAGAATGTGGACCTTTTACAAAAAAAAAAAAAAAACTGGATACGTTCACAGCTATGAATTGTGCATTCGCTGAATTTCTGCCTTTTTAGTGGACATTTGTCACGGTCTCTTCATTTTTCGTTTTTTTGTTTCTCTGAGGCGGACCCCATTTAGTGAACCACTTAGCCCCCCGGTTACGCTAGTTTTCGAAGCAGAAAAATCACGATTTTCATATCCAGAATTGGTTTAAATATACCGGTTTCCTTCATCTTTGACGGAGAACCAAATGATGTTGTATCTAGCAGTCTCAAAAACTCACAGCCACCAGACATCAGATATTGTTATGCCAGTAACGGCTGACTTTCCCACTAGAAGGCGCTCTGATCCGCACCAGCGACATCAGCGGCAAAGAAAAAAACAAAATTCAATGCGTTGCTGTGTTCGCTTTATTATTTCCCAAACATTCCAGGTGAGTGACACGTTGTCGCCTTCTCTCAGCTTAAGGCATCGATAAAATTTTCTCGCTGTCAAAAGTGATATATTTTTTACACGAGCAGTGTGTTTTAGGCTGAACTGTTGGTTACATCTTCAAAGATTTATCAGATTACACGTTCTTGCTTTTCGCGGGTGCGTGGCTTCCTACGCGTCGTAGGCCTACGGCTACGACTAACGAGGCATGAGATGGGCGTAGATCACTGTCTTGACTGGCTGATTCGACCAGCACGCACTTTAGTTTGCTTACACCGTCGTTGATTACGGTGACGAGCGGAGGGATCTTATCTGATTTTCTACTTTAATGACGAATTTGGCTTTGGCTCGGCCGTCATGGCGTCATGACGGAGAATAAAGGGTCTTTTGATTTTTAATTGTCTTCCTTAAACATTTTGCTTTTGCCGGGCTTGTACCGTCTGATCTGGCCAGCGGAACGGACTCAGATGGCGATCATCCCATTGGGCCACCATACACTGGAAGCTTTTCAGCAAGTTATCCTCATGCTGACTTAAGTCATGTTGCTATAAGTAGGCCTACCTTTGAGCTTACAGAGGTGGACAATACCTGTTCTGAGCTTCTCAACTGTGGCATGTCGCATCCCCTGTTGCGAGCAAACTTGTAAAAATGACTAGCTGCCGATTTCGGCAACTAAATGAAGGACTATTCAAAAAAAATTTGATTGCAGGAGTAGTTGTTTCCGTTGGAAGGAATTAAAAATCTCACCGGTCTCCTAAGGTCTCCTTCTATGTGCTAAAGGTACTTACAGTAACACGATGTTGACGGTTCAATCAATGTGAGGGCATAATTCATCGAAAGCTTCCATCGTATGGAGGGCCTATGAAATGGCCACCATCTCTACTGCAGCCTGTTGAGATGGTGGTACTGTCTAGCACAGAGGGACATGTTAGGAAGCCATTGATGTCATGTAATTCCTTCCAACACGAACTTATATTTAAATAATTAAGATTTCTTTTTGTTACGTCTCTTCATTCATGTCCAGGTGTGAAAGGTGCAACCCTGGTGGCCATGTTTCAAGCACTGGCAAACTGTCAGGCAGCTACTTGTAGTTCACTAGTGTACAACGTTTAGTGATTGGCTTAATTGTGCCCGAGGTCATGGAGGTCGACCTTGATGTGATTTAAAATTTTTCTTGCAATCAAAACAGAAATGGCTCAGTTCCTGATTTTGGTAACTGAATGAAGGATTATTCGGAAAGAAATGTTGATTGCGGGGGTGTTTAAAGATCAGCTACCCCAAATGTGTCCATTTCCACTTGAAGGGTACATATAACTTTCTTAGTTTGGCCAGGGTTAAGCATAATTTTCAGAAAATCATCCGGCGTATGGGCTACGTTAGGGTGTACTCTCTCCTAGTACTCCTAGTCCTTCTTGTAAGCATCGGTGCATAATAATCAATACTGTATGCTGGACTTTTTTCTGCAAATTTCACTTAACCTTGGCTAAACTATCAAAATTCCGTTGATACATGTGTTTCGTTTGTGTGTAGACATCTTTGATGGCAGTTACTATCTTTAATGGTAATAGTCAGAGATATGCGGGTCCCTGATGAAAAGTCACTCGGCTTATTATTCAGTGGAAGTACTTGCATGGTTCTGATATCACTTTAAATTCAAGGAACCACCTATAAGACCACTACCCTTTAAATCCTTCCAACTTGAACAAACACTCCCACAGTCAACACTTTTTTCGAAAAGTCCTTTGTTCCATCAACAAAATTGAAGATTGAATGCCACTACAGTCAGTGTGGTCAAGGACAAACAAAAATGTACAAAGGATTGTGGGGAGGTCACCGATCTGCCAGCCACACTGAGAGGCGACAGCACAGATGGGAGACCTGTCCCAAATTGTGTAGTGGTTTAATCTAATTCTCATTGCTTCCCCACCATTGAATTCTCACTTGAGGAATAATTAGAAAGGGTTCAACTAAAGAACACTTACTCACTGTGTCATAAAAAGGCACTTGGTGGGTAGTCTTCCCCCACAATTGTTCTGTTACTCGACAAACTTGTAGGCTACACTTCGGTGGTTTAGCACACTTTAGAGTTTCAGAGCATTAAAGACATATTTTCATATTTTAATGTCGGTGGCAATTCCATGAAAAGGTCAACCTCGAGACAAATAATTAAACTTGCATCTAAATTAACATTTCTGGTGTCATCAGAAAGCCCAGTGTCTAGTTTCATGGCTCATATTTGAATTTTCTATAGCCTAAACGGACCCAGTTTTTGGGGTCACTTGATCCGAAAAAATTAGCTCAATTTTCATGTGTGTTGGTAATTGTTCTCATAAATAAGCCAATTCTGGGTATTTCACTAGTATTGACCAAAATTTTAGATCCCAGGGATTATTCGTTAAGTCAGAAATTGTGTGTCAGACCTATGGAAAATTTGTATGTCCGTCACATACGTCCCTCACAGCCATGAAATTACAACTTTTCAGCCAATAAAAATAACCCTAGGTCTTATTTTTACTTTATAAACTTTAAGAAGGTAAAATGTATCTCACACCTAAGAACCTTAAAACGGTTAAATATCATGATTGCAAAGACAGCTTTAAAAATCAAGCAAAGGAGTTGCTAAAGATTTAAACTAGATGCTTTGGACTTTTTCAATTTCAAAAGTATTTGCTGAAAAGTTATGATTTACAGTATCATGGAGTTATTCTTAGTAAAGTTCAAGGTGTTAAAATCAGACTGATGGACCACATTGTAAAAAGTAAATGAAACAAAATGTTAATTTAATGAACTTGTTGTTTTTCTGTTGCTCCCTGTCTTTGTAAAAAAATACTTAGCTTTTGGAAAACTCAAGATGCAAAATATTCCTATAAAAGAATTCCAAAGGTGTTATGGAGTATAAATAACAACCTAAAGGAAAACATGTCAAGTTGCTGTTGCGCTGGAATCAAGTGAACGTTCCATTTCTGCTGTGAACTGCTATGTTTTGTTTTGAGTTGAAAAAGCCGATGCTGGGCATTTTTAAGTGGTAGCAACCTGTCAACTACTTTAATGAGCACTTTTGTCACACTCTCACTGACTATAGTCACTCTTGTGCTTTACAGTGGCTTGGGTGGCTTGTATGAAACGATTTCATTATCTTACACATTTTTGTTAAAACAAGAACTTTGATCTTGCAATCATCTTAGGAATGAGACTATTTTTTCTGCTGAGCTTTGACGAGATTAAATTGTCATTTAGAAATGATGATTATTATTTTTTAAACTTTAACATTTTATATTTTGACAGTCACATTTACTTCTTAATATTAAATTAGCATAAAAACGGTTTTCCTGATAACCAACAGATGTTATTCAAAATGGTTACCACTCTCATTCCCATCTATATTGCTTACCATCTTTGAAGGGCAGTGAGGATTTTAGGAGGTTGTTTTATATCTTTAATCAGATGTATTGAAAAGTTAATATCATACAGTGCATTCCTAGCATAGGCCTACATGTGATGATTTCGTCCAAAAGGTCAATTGGTGGATTTTGATTACAAAACATTGAATCAGTTGCAAAAGACCAATACAGCTTAAATACTGCCAAAGTATGAATTATTCTGAAATGATATCTTAGTCACAACAAGCAATTTAATACTAGAAATTCAGAGCGTACGTTCATCACGTATGTCTGTCACACTCACTCAACCTACATTGAGCTGTCTGACAAAATTTTTTTAGAAGATATCATCAAAAAATTTTTTTGTTGTACTTTGCAAAAATTCTGGTAAATCATATAAAACAAAAAATTGTAACTAAATGCAACCCGCAGAAAATTAATGTTAGAAAAGTTTTTTTCAAACATTCAAATTCTCTGCGTACATCCGTCGCACCACTTTAAAGGCAATTTTCACAGTCAGGTTAAAAGATAGGAGAAAAGGGATACATGGTTTGAAAGCTATCAATGAGACCTAACAAATGATGTATTAATTATTTTCCTAGGATTAAAACATTTTTTTCACAATTGATAAAAATTTTCTCTGATTGTACGTCTGTCACAAATGGAATTGCCCGTGGATTTATTTGTGATTGTTTCTTCCGTTGCAGGGCAGTCGCCATTACTTGCATACAAACATGAGCTTGAAGCCTCTTGTGTTCAGTGGACCAAGTGGCTCAGGAAAGTCAACACTGGTCAAAAGATTGATGAAGGAGCACCCCAGTGTATTCGCATTTAGTGTTTCGCGTAAGTTCTGTCTCCGCAGTCAAATTATACATCTACAAGTGTTGTGATATTGGTATACATTTCCAGAGTTCAAATTTCAATGTGATAATGGAATAATTTTATTGTGATGTTCGTGAAATTCACAGTGCATGCCTGCTCATCTGTTGCTCAAATTGACTATCAGCCGCGCTCCATCTAAGAAGCAAAAGTTTGGTTTATTCGTCATTTCTACCAACCTGTAGCCCGTTTAGGTTGGCACTATGTTTCGGTCGGTCATTTCTACCAACCTGTAGCCTGTTATGTTTCGGTCGGTCATTTCTAGCGCCATCTATAGGTGTTGCAGCATTTCTAGAAGAAGGAGTATGTCAGATATCTGGCACACTCAACAGTGCCACTGAATTGTATTTTCCTGGTACATGACGGTGTTTGAAACTGATTGAGACAAGAGGTCAGCGCCCTTCAATTCTTGTAACCAGAAAAGTGAGTTTTTATTCCGCTAGTACATTTCTTTGTTTTGAGCTGAATGTTAGTCCCACACTTTATGTGAAGGTCACACATTTGCTACTAGTGTCGAGACCTCGAGTGCACGGTTTTCGCAACCGAAGTCTTGCACATTTCTCACTAGACATCCATTGAATTATTCAGTTCAAAACTTATGCAGGGCTTTGTGACAAGATGTGTTAATGTTGTTCCGTTTCTCAGCTATAAAGAGTGTGTAAAATACATTTTTCAATGACTTCATTACCAGTGCTAATGAATATCAAGGCATTGCACTCTGTAATAAGTTGATGTCTCTCAAGGGAAATACACCAAGAGAGAGATAAGGCTGAGTAAGGCTTCCGTGAACTTCCCTCATTGTAAGAGTACGAACTTAATAAATGCTTTTTGGGATATAAGAAGCCTTCATTTGAACAAACTTTTAAGAGGGGTGAGGAAAATAAATGTAGATTGTTTGGAAATATTATAGGGCATCTGTACAAAACGATTAGAAACTAAAAGTTAAAATCGCCTCTGGTATTTTGGCTTCTCAAGTAAAGGCTCTTCTTTCGTAGGAACTTTGTTGGGCATATGAATTGTCCATATAGTTTGTGAAAACTTATGGCACATTGTAGAGGCAGTCTTGAATGAGTAGAATGTAAAATTGCGGACCGTTGCATCATGTTCAAATTAACAGAAAAGTTTTTGGAAACTAAAAAATTAAAGAATGTTGGAATTTGCAGAGCTGTTGCCTTACCTTGGTTTTTGGTACATATGGCAGTCATTTTATCTGTATAGAGATCCATGTTTAACCAAACTTGGGTGCAAATACATGCTATCGGAGTTTTCAAAATAAACTGCACAACCTCAAAATTTGGCAAAGATTGGCCGCACAGAACCATGACTAAGTATCCATTTCATTTTGACTAAAATTCGATTTAAGTTCTGGTGAAATCTCAACAAGTCCCGACAGGTGTGACTCCGGTGCATGTCGTTGTAATCTCAAAACATACTTCTCAAGAGTTCTTTTCATGAAATTTAAACATTGGAAGTTGAATGTAAAAACCCTTCTCGTTCCTGGGCAATCTTTTCATCCACATCAGTGAATAGGTTATTAAGTTAATTTTGTTATTGATTTTTGGTCCAATTTTCTTTTAGTTAAATTGCGAATTCACTTTCTCTTGAGATTTCAGATCACTGACACGCTGGTGTCTATCTGCTGGTAATTAGGTGTAATTAGATTCCTTTGTATTAGTTGATTATATCATTTTCTTGACAAATTGTGCATCCTTGGGGTATGGGAAAGTCCACGACTGTGCTGTAGTTGAAGGCACCAGGGAAAAGATGAAATCAATAAAGTTTCAGTTGTCCTCTATATTCAGTACATTCTGTGCAGATAAATATAAATTATTCCATGCCGTGACAATTTGATGCACCAACATACACTCCATATTTGACTGGGCCCTCGATGCCTCCATTTTGAAGCCGAATGCCCACTCCATTCCCCCGAAGAAAAATTTTTGAAAACCACACAGAATTACCATCATCAGACCAAAAAAATCCCCTCCAATGAATAAAAAAGTCCCCTTGAGGTATGCAAAATGAAATCTTGGCTACTTGAGGGGTAGGAACTGAGCCAATTGTTGGTGACAGAGATGAAGTTGGCTTTCCCCTTAGGTGAGCGAGAGCCGTGTTTGAATGCATGCTGCTTGCTGACTACCATCATGTTTATATAGGCATACCACAGTTCTCCAAATAGCCCTCTGTCACACTCTGCAAAACCTAGATTAACTTCTTGCCATAATTGTTTGGCAGTTTCGTCACATTTTTGTTGAACTTTAGGCAAACTGTTTGATGGGATGTTATTGATACTTGCTGCTAATTGAATATTTTAGAACGGATCACTTTTGTACTCTCATTACTCTGGAGAGCGCCAATATGAAAAGTCCCCTATTATGTCAGCACACATCCCTTTAAAGTTTGGTCTTGCATATTATAGACATTGCATTCAGATTGTAACACACTGTCAGGGACAATGGAGAGTGGCCAAAACTAGAGTTATTATCTCCACCAATAGCTGTATCAATAGACTTACTAGGTATCTCTATGGATAGACATAGTATTATTTCTATCAGGGAATTTACTATTTCCATTCATACATTTACAACAGACGAATTCATCCATCGTGATATTGCTGATTTTGGAAACCGCCATGCCATATTGAAATTCACTATATCCCACCAGATGGCGAACATGTCTTTTGTGGACAGGCATTCAATGCCACCTACAGAATTAAATATGTAATGCAGATGGCAGGTTTCAGCCTTGTGGTATTAACACTTTTCCTGATATCATAATGCCAGCAAGTTTTCAATGATGTGAGGCGAAATATATTGAATGGCTAAAAGGCAATTGAAACATCTTGTAATATCCGTGGATGAAGGACGTCGTGTCCCATACATTTTCCACTGTGATGAAGACTTCACTGCTGCATAGTCAGTGGCTACGACTGATAAAACGGGAGAATTTCGATCTCAGCCGATATCAAAAAGTTAAAATGAATTAGTGAACTTAACCTAATCAAAGAATGGTATGGGTTGACCGTGGGATTTGTTCTTCTGTTTTTAAAATTAATGAACCAATAAATGTAGCTGTGAATTTCTGTTCACCAAACACAAGTTGAGATCAAGTGAAAGTCACTTTTTCCCCTCTCATTACTCTAGAAGAGAGTGCCATTATGAAAAATCACCCATTGAAATGCTTTCTCATTAACAAACCAAAGCCAATTACATCAGTTTTAAATTTGTACATTTTATAGTATTTCTTCAGGGGAAAATTATCCTACTCTTTTTGCTGCAAGGAATTCAATTTCACAAAACTCCAGTGTGCAGTATTTCAATTAGTTTCAGCCTGTGTTCAGTGGCGGATTTAGAGGGGGCCAAGGCCCCCCTTAAAATTCTCCCAGATTCCATTTGGCAGTATGGGGGTGCGAATGTCTGACGGGCAAAATCCTGGCTAATACTCTGCCCTGGCACCCCTTGCTCAAAATCCTGGATCCGCCCCTGGTGTTAAGTTGAAAGCTAATACGGAAATTGTCCTGCTCCACTTGTCTTAATAATTTTACTGTAAATGGAGTTTCTAATGTGAAACTTAAGACTGTTCATATTACTCATTGCTTTCTTACATTCATTGCAGATTGTGCATTTCCTGTCTTAGAGCAATACAAGCATAGTTAGTTTTAGCCTCTTTTTGGAAAATTGAGTTGGTGTAACTTTGTTTAGTTGCTGACTCTTTCAAAAAGAAAATCCACCTGATGCAACATCTTTTTAACCATCGTTTGGAAAATCACGCATTTCAAATCTTGCTTTCGTGGCTTTGTGCAGGTTTTCAAATAAACCCAATACCTTGGCTGAAGTTGATGCGAGCGGCATTTTCTCAAAATGAGCCGTGTAAAAACCAGAACCAAGTTTTTGGCGCAGCACTGAGCGTTTCTGCTACTGAAAAACTGCTAGGTGTTTTGCCCCCAAGTAAAGAATCCAGCAAAGATGAAGTCAGTTTTAGATTTATCTCCCTTTGTGTGCAGATACAACTCGTCAGCCTCGTCCTGGTGAGCAGAATGGGAGAGAATATCACTTTGTGGAAAGAGATGACATGATGAAGGCTGTTGGGAATGGAGAATTTGTTGAATACGCGGAATTCTCAGGGAATGTGTACGGCACAAGGTAATACGCTTTTTGTGTTTGACGTTTCATAATGAGAGCTACTTGTTAGCTTAGTTTAATCAATATCCTTGTGCAAAGTAATTTAAGAATTACTTCCCTGAGTGGTATTGATTAAACTCTGTTCATGATGATTCTTGATTGTCACTTGGGATTTAAGAAAATGTAACTTGAAGACCACTCTTTTGTGTTACGTAACGTCGATGTCAAAAAACTCAATATTCCCATAAGAATTTTGATTAGAGTGGGAGGAGAGATGGAAAGTTGATTAAAACTTTGTATCGAACAATATATTCAGATACACTGATTCAATGAAATGAAATGAATGTAAAGTGTTGTTTTTCAGTGGAGCATCTTAAAACATTTAGCTAGAGCATTTTAATGTTTTAAATTTTGTTGTGTGGAAGCATTCATAAAATGTTTTGCTCTTAAGATGTTTTAAAACTTACAACGCATCAAGTCATGTGGGTTTGGCTTTGGTAAACGCTTTAAGTTCAACAGTTTAAATTCTAATTTCCTGTGGGAAATCTGTCAGAAATAAACTGACTCTGACTTGGTTCTATTATTTTTATTTGGCTGTTTTTTGTTTACTAGCAGTAATTGTTTGACGTGACCTATAGAGCAAGGCCAATGATTATGCAATTGCTTTACAATAAAATTCTTGAGAACATTCCATGTAGTACCAGAATGTTAGTGATTGATGTAGAAGCGTGTTCTGCGCCCTAGTAAGTAGTAATGTATAATTATTGGGTAGATTCCGGAAAGTCCTAGAATGTGCTTGAATTGGTGAAAAGTTCCCGAACATTGTTAGATACTACAAATACTCACACATGAATCGGTGAGAGCCAGTAACAGAAGCAGCAGGTGCCAGGTCAACAGAGAGCTATCTATCAGGCAGCAAGTTATTGCATTAGTTGTTGACTCAGTCACCGAATGCCGCAGTACCTGAAGAGTTCATCCCAAGTTAAGGCTTCACAGCCCTGGCTGGAGTATTATGACTGTCACATTTTCCTTGTAAATAGACTTGTGTGTATTTGTTCAAGATTGATAACACGGCGATCGGTGGCTGGTGTTCAACATTTTAGCAGTATCAAGCTTGTCATGTGAACAGAACACATTTTTAAACCAAAATGTTCTAGCTAATACATCTTAGTTATTATAATTTTAATTTTTGGTCGTGTTAATTTAGCGTATGAATAGTTACTGAAACCATAGGATGAGTGAGAAGTTCTTAACTGTATTTATATATGGCAGTCAATTTAAATTTTCTAATTATCCGTTTCAGTAAAAAGGCTATAGAGGATGTAAGGAAGACGGGAAGATTGTGTATTTTGGACGTCGACATGCAGGGTGTGAAGAGTATAAAGAACACGAATTTGGACCCTATCTATATATTCGTTAAGCCGCCAAGCATGGGTGTTTTGGTGAGCAGACTATGCCGCTGTATATTTTCTTCCCAATTAATTTTTGTTGTGCGATTTTCTGAAAAGCTGTCGACTTACTGTTCTACATTATTTTGGAAAGTTTCACATCAGTTGGATGGGTTTACTTTTGAGACGGAAGTGCTATTTCCTTATTCGTATGGTTTTTCAAAATCAACACAGTTTTAGAAAATTAAAGAGAAGACGCGTCACAAGCATAAAGCAAAATACACTATGTGATGCAAAAAGATTAAGAATAAAATCCAATACTTTAATATGCAAATATTCAAAAAATGTAAATTGGATGATTAAAGAAAGATTTTGCAGAAATCAAGGTTGTCTTCGTAATGTTTTAACTACCTCAGTACCTTCAAAGCCATACTAATGCCCTAAATTAATGTAAGTGACTGGCAACTGGTGGAAATGGTCAACAACCAGTGAATTTCTACTCAGATCACGCCAAGTGCTTCCAATGGTTATTCGGTTGCTGCTCAGTTGTAGACTTCCTTGTTAAAATGTTTGAAAACGTAGAACAAACTATCTTGGCCCGACAGTTCGCTATGGAATTGTTTTACCAAATAAGTTTGTGTGTGAATTAAGGTAAGTGTACGGAAATAAGTAATTATTACTGTATGCCTGACTGTTCCTACAGGAGGAGCGACTGCGTAGTCGAGGTACGGAAACAGAAGAGGCCATTAAGAAAAGATTAGATACTGCCAAGCTGGAGATAAAATACGGTTGGTTGAGTGCCACAGAAACAAAGCCACATTTGGTAGAATGAAGGTGGACGCACTTTTTGTATCGTCAGGATTTTACTTCATTGACAAGCCCTGGTCAATCATTTTCACTAGTATGATATGATGCAATTACAAGCCCTGGTCAATCATTTTCACTAGTATGATATGATGCAATTACAAGCCCTGGTCAATCATTTTCACTAGTATGATATGATGCAATTACAAGCCCTGGTCAATCATTTTCACTAGTATGATATGATGCAATTACAAGCCCTGGTCAATCATTTTCACTAGTATGATATGATGCAATTACAAGCCCTGGTCAATCATTTTCACTAGTATGATATGATGCAATTACAAGCCCTGGTCAATCATTTTCACTAGTATGATATGATGCAATTACAAGCCCTGGTCAATCATTTTCACTAGTATGATATGATGCAATTACAAGCCCTGGTCAATCATTTTCACTAGTATGATATGATGCAATTACAAGCCCTGGTCAATCATTTTCACTAGTATGATATGATGCAATTACAAGCCCTGGTCAATCATTTTCACTAGTATGATATGATGCAATTACAAGCCCTGGTCAATCATTTTCACTAGTATGATATGATGCAATTACAAGCCCTGGTCAATCATTTTCACTAGTATGATATGATGCAATTACAAGCCCTGGTCAATCATTTTCACTAGCATGATATGATGCAATTAGTTGTCATTAGGACGAAATTGCATTTTGTCCAATTATGGTGCAAGTCCTAGCGTTGGGGACAAAAATAACAAATTGTGAAGATCACATTTATTATTTGAAGTCTTATTGCGTTGCGAGAAATGCTTAAAGTACTTTACCCAGTAGTTTGAAGACCGCTGTCAAGTACATGTAGAAACATGTCATCTTGAATTCACTTCATCTGTCCACTGTGTTGCGTCTTTAATTTAAAGATTTTACGAAACTGGAGTCATGTTCTTGGTGAGATCCATTTTTATCTAGTTGCTTGAGATATGAAGTGAACAATGTGATTGTCTTTCACTTGTTAAATTTTATGTTTAAGGAGACCAACCTGGATCTTATGACTACACCATAGTCAACGATGACTTACACGTCGCATATTCACGTCTTGAAGGAATTTTATCTGCGGTAAGATGAAGATCACATGACTATGCGTCATTACTGAGCAGTGGTTGCTTGCAATGTTGAGAAACGCTTAGCTATGAATTTCAACTCTTTTGACTGAAGAGAAGAACATTTTTATATGAAAGTAATTCATGTTTTGTGTCAAACATTGTTATGTTAACTGTAGGCACCTGAAATTTCTTTGTTTCAAAATTATGGACTTGACTGCCTGCTAACTTCCCAGAACATATGAGTGTTCAAAAACATGAAATTTTTCTTTTTCTTGAAGGTTAAATTCCATAATGTAGTATTCCAAATTTCCTGCAAGTTCACAGCTCTAGTCTGATTAGTAGATGAGGATTCAATAAACAGAATAATGTTCTGCTTTAGCTTGAAGTTTTTTGCAGAGCTCCTTGTAACCGCTGCATACCCATCTGACTCTATCTGCCAATTTTTTCTGCCAGGCTATCGAATCTATTGAGGCTACCAGTTATGATGTGAAAGGTATAGTCGAATCTCAGGTCATATTATCGCACAATGTAGAGGAGAATAGAATAGGTACACATAGTGAATGGTGTGACGTGTGGTTTGGATCAATGCACGTAGAATCCCGTTTTCCCCCTTTGTGCCCGGTTCACTATCAGCGAGCTCGCAGTGAAGACATTTGATTGGCTCCTGATGTCTCTATTCAGTCCGCGAACCAATCAAATTTCTTGTTTGCTATCTAGCTTGATGGTTTGAAGTTGAACACACCCTGTTTTGTGTTGATTTACTTAATAATATAATTTTCACTCAAAGCCGCTACAAACCCACCTGCTGTCAAAGAAACTGACTTTCACATTAGACCACTTGCCCATATAAAAATAACTATCATTTCTCTAACGAAAATTGATTTCTGGTCTTGTATAGAACTAACACCTAGTTATTGCTCAAGACCATAAAATGACCGGCCATGTCAACCCATCTTATTGAGCCTAAACAAACCCTTAGGATTGGAAGTCCGCACAGTAAAAGTGTAGAATCAAATGCCAAATGTACACATGAAGCTCAAAGTGCACATCAAATATTAACCTGCTCACATTGAAATTGCTAATCGCATGAACTTATCTGCTGAAATAATATGTCTAATGTAATTGCATGTAAATCAAGTCCTTGGAAAGAACTTTCACATGTCACTCTGCCATTTGCATTTCTTAACCTTACGAGGAACTCATGAACTAGAGCATTCTCTGTGCTCATTGGCTGTCATTCGTGTCACTACATGACGTCATTAGGTCAAAAACTAATGGTAGAAGATGGCAGAGTTTTGATTCATTTTTGTTAGAGGAAAGTAAAAAGAGGCAAAATATAACTGGTAAGACTATTTGCGGTTTCTTGAACCTGTCGAGGGAATTTGATTTGGTTAGTACTAACACACTGAACACAAATTTTCCTTCCATTTGTTTGGCTTATATCCATTTCACCATGCTCTATATAAGGCAAGATTTCCAATTTCTAAAATTTGGACACTGAAAATCAACGTAAAATTGAATTTTCTTTATTCCTAAAATTGGGACATGGTCAATTTTGGTGACTGTTAATTGTGTTTCTCAAATATCGAAAACTGCGTTTTGTATCAACAAAGTTGGAGATGAAATCGTCAGTTATAGCTTCCAATGAATGTAAAATTCGTCTTCTCATGAGTCTTGAATTAGGGATTTTCAATATTTCCTATTTCTAAAATTTGGTCCAAACAAAATATTTTATTTTTCACTGTCCCAAACTGGAGAATTTTTACGGTATTAGTTTCATTGATAAAAGTGAGTGATTATGACAATTGGAAGAGAGAGACAATTGACGTGATTACTAACTTGAAAACTTTGTAGAGTGCAGTAAAAACAAACATAACCCTAAGGCACACACCCTTCACTGGAGACCACACAAAACATTAAATATTCCTTGACATGCTGATATATGATAGCCACTGCATGATTAAGTAACCATGACTCCTAAAAACATGTCAGTGTGGGTAGCGTGTTACAAGATTTTGAATTCACTTCTGATCATTTAGGGTTTTATTGACCAGTCTATGTATTTTGCCAAATATCTAAAAACTGTAGATTTTCCAAAAGTAGAACGCCTGTAGAATTTGGTTTTCAACTTTCTAAATCTGCTATTGAGTGGGTCATGAGATCATGTCTTTTTAGTTAAAATTAACCGAAAGTGAATTGATAGCAATTCCTAACAGCATTTTGGAGAACAGTGCCTGATGTATATCTGAAAATTTTATCGGAATCCAATCAGCCATTCCTGTCAGAGCTATTATGCTTTGAATTTAACGAAATGTGGATGGGCATTTTTCAGGAGTCCTGCCTAACTTTTATCATCTGATACACACATTACACTAACTTTACTGTCTTGTGCTACTTGTTTTTTGCTAACAACTAGTATTTAATGTGTTTTAGTTAAAGTGTGAAACTGCACAATCTATTGCACTCAACACGTACTAGGCTGGTTTGATTTAAATTTAGTGTTCAGTTGTTTGAATGCATCAAAGGCTGCCACTCATTTACTGGATAAATATAAATTGTAAAGTGTTTGTTTGCAAAATTAATAACCTTACTTGTCTATAAAATTTGTGTCTTCACTTAAATTTCTTTTTTCAAAAAGTTTTAATACTTTGTTCACTCCAGAATGTTAAGTGCATATTCATTGGTTTAAAAGATGTGGGACAGCCTTTAAAGTGGCATTAAACCCAAGCTTTTTGTCAAAAACAACACTATTTTGATTTAGACCACTGACAGGAAATATGAAATTGTTCCTTTGTCAAAACAGATTTCTGTGCTGGCGTTGAACTGTGATGGTTTGTGATTGCTTTAGGATGGGAAATGTTATGAGCTTTGTCTGAAGAAGTAATTAGCTGTCAGTTGTTTCCAAGTCAAGAGATCACTTTTAAACTGAGTAAGGAACAAGACAAGGCCAATTTTATAAGTGGCCAAAATCTTATTGTTGACAGAAAGCATTGATTTAATACTGCTTTAAAAATCTTTGAAAGTTAACTAGATGTATCAAATTATTATGAAAATGGCAAACAAATGACTTTTATAACAATGCTCAAGATTTTTTATTTAATATTCTAACTACGCAGGACTGGAGACTTTCAGTTTATAAATCCATTTTGTTGCTGAGGCTAGTGGCTGAGGTAGACAGATACTGGTTTTGTCATACATACTGTACGAGCTGTGGAAATCCTTTCCAGAAATCTTTTAAATTGATGACCAACAGCCTTGTAGGCAGACTTTCTCACAACTTCTAAGTGTCACAAGACCTGTGATGCCTATTATATCATAGCCCATCTACGTTTTTGAACCCAAATGAATAAACTGAAAGTCTCCAAAACCCCACTCTCAATCACAGACACTACAACTGCTCCTTTGACGAACGAGTCCAACATACTTGGTTGGACAAGGTCAACGTTTCCTGGTTTATTAGACTTGACAGCTGGAAGTCACAAACTGCGTACAGGGTCTCCAACTTGAAACTTGACAAATTACATCCCGTGATTCTCAACCCAGTACAAATTTTGCGATGACACTGACCCGTAATTAATAGGTTGCCGTACTGTACCGTGGCTAGGTTTCCTCCTTTTGAAAAAATGAGCAACAACTTAAAATACCACACCATTGACTCAGTTAAAGAAAAACAGCCCAGAACTGAGTAGTAATTCTTGGCTTCACAGAAAATATCTGTTTTGTCACACTAATTATGTGTAACTACTGTTTTTAATCCTTTCAGACCATTAGCCAAGCAAAAAACAACCTGTTCTCTGCACGCTGAGGATTTCAACCGTGAAAGAAGGACATCATTTAGTCCCTTGTCACATACATGTAGACGGTCATACTTCACACATTCTTTTAAGTTGAAAATTTTATGGTGTATATTGCTTGATATATTTTTGTAATGTCTTGGACAATTGCTTTAATTTTATTTTGGGGAACATATTATGCTGCCAGCCTTTTGTAATACAAGGACTGGGTAAAGGTTACATCTCACTGTTGCCTGACTATGTCAATTTTGAATAAGAGACAGTTCCTTTGCACTCACTAACTAAAATGCTAATTACACTACGGAGGTTAACCAAGTTGGTAAAATTTCACAAATTTAGGACACGGAATGGCAGACACATTGAATTTTATTTTATAAGTTGATGTCAAGTTCTCTGCCATTGCTAACAACAGGAAATTTTTTTGAAAACTTGCCGGTGTTCCCATCGTTAGCTCTTGAAATTATAAAAAGTACAATTTTGGCTATTATTTTTGTCCGAAATTGGTGGACTTTTACTGTACCCAGGATCTCACTGGGGACACTCCGTGCCATGTCTGCCATCACTGGGAACACTCCGTGCCATGTCTGCCATCATACAGGTAAATAAAGCTGAAGTTCAAAACGTCATCAGTTTGACAAAGTTGTTAAACCCTTCCAAAATTGGGTGGCTTTATGTAAACCACAGGTGAAATCTCGGTTCCTTTTGATGTGTAAACTGATTGCTATCATGTGAAGGAAAACTTTTAAGACCTCTTGGTTCAACACAGAATTTCAGGATTTTCGTTTCTTTTGGGTATAAATAGAAGAGAACAGTGTTGGCATATACTACAAACTAAGAAAGTTGTTTAGTTGGTGTTGATGCAATGTAACTTGCTTTAGAGAAAGTCGGTTCCAACTTGATTGAGATTGATATGAGTAAGGTAAAACTTGAATTAAGTGAAGAAACATGAATATGATCTGAAAGAAGTGCATTAGAAAACTTGGTTCCAGTTAAGCCTAAGTATCTTCAAAATCACATTTTCAAGGTTTGAATAGGTCTTGCACATTAATCTCAGCTCTGTGATTTTTGGTTAAATTGGCTCTTGAGGTAATCTCTGTACACGCACGTTTCGTGGGATGTTTGAATTGTATATTATGACAATGAATTTCTTTGGTGCAGTGTACAAAAAGTTTGGTAATGTGACTTGTTGGGTCTGGTCCAAGCACATTTTTAAAATTTTAACATTGTGCTTGTGATTTCAAAATGACATTTGTGACAGTTGGTGGAATCAAGTGGACATTATTTGCCTTTGAAATATATTCAATGCATTTAAAGTACACTTCTGTTAAATTCCTGCATAAAAGTGACGCTTTTGCCAACTATAACTTACTAGGAGTCTTTGTCACTTTAGGTGGCACTTTAATAAATAATCTACTTGTGCGAATCTTTCTATGTATAGAACATGAATTAACATGGATTTGATGCCCTTCAGGTTTCAAGACATTTGTAAGTCTGTTTCAGGGACATTCATGGAAGGCAGATCTTCAATTATTTCTAAAATGCATATTGCAACATTTGATGTGGGCTGTTTGGATACGGGCGAATCATTCTTGTACAGAGGCTAAACTGGGTGTTGTAATATTTAGTGCAATTTCTGTTGAAATTTTTTGTTTTATACTTTACAATTCTATTATTTTACTCGTTTGTAGGTGGTTGGTTCTTCAAGACTTTAACAATGGGTTTGTCATTTCATAGGAAAACAACTGTGAAGTAGTTTTCAAATAAACTTGACAGAACAAAGCCAAACTCTACCAAACTTTTATAAACATCTTGCCGGAATTACTTGGCAATTTGGTCAAACTTTCATGAGTCACAATAAACTGCGTTTTTGTCAAACTTTTGGAGTTGTACCAAATCCCTAATTGTTTATGTATGTAACAGACTTAGGCAGGAAGTTGTCAGGATTTCAACAACATAGGTGTAGCAGCACCTGTCGAGATTTACCTACAATGAAACAGATTCTAGTTGAAGAGGAATGTGCATTTAGTCAATCCCATGTTTTTTTTTGCGCCAAAGCTTTGTTGAGTTTTCATGTAGTCATGTTTATTTTGAAAACAACCAAACATTCATGTATTATTCCATGAACGAAATTTTCAGTGTAGTGCACATGAAGGTTCTGTTGAAATGAATTAAAAAAAAAAAAAATTTGCTAGTCTTATGAATTTGGTTTTCCACTCTCCTGTTTGTTGTCGAAAGACCCCGTGGTTTCTACTTATTTTGTTTAAGTGGTCACAATAAGCCACATATAGTAAAAATAGATATTTTTAGCCTGTGTCATCCTTGAGATGTACCAATATTGAGATGTACCAATAAACTAATAGTGATGTGGGTAAACCCTTAATTTCCGTTCTTCGCAATTCATATCTTGATACAAGTGTGTGACAGTTACGTACTGTTTGCTCTACAACAGCAACACAATACAGAAATGGAAATAAAATGACAAAAATGGTCAAAAGAATATTCATATTTAGACATAAGCATAGTGCAGTCAGATGTCTCGCTGAACCTAAAAAAACAATAAATGGATCCACAGCAAACCACATTTTGTCATTTCACAACCTAAGTCCAACTGGTAAGAATCTTACAACATGCAATAACTCCAAGGACAGGTCAGCAACTATTGGTTGCACTGTGCTGTCACTGTTTTATGACTAGAGTTCAGCAAAACTTACAATGTATCGATGTAACATCAAACTATAAATGTTCTAACTTGTGAAAAATGTTGTCATTTTATTTCTGTAAATATTACGTAGTACACAGTCAAATTGATTTTACACAATTATAGAACACACCAAAAATAACCCAACATTTACCTTGTCATCACCGAGTTCAAACTGGCATATTTCTCCTTCATGACAACTGAGACTTGACCATCAGGGTAGCTGTACTGTCTTGTGTTTTAAATAAGTAAAGTAACTGTACTTGGCTTAACAGAGACAGACTCTGTGCCTTAAAGTGTACAAGTTCATAAAACTTATTGGACGAAAAGCGTATTGTACCAACTAGATTTTATCGTCACCACAGCAAGCTAACATAGGACAAGCTGCCGACAACAGACACAGACTAAATTGAAGAAAACATACATGCGTCATGTTGATGAATATATTACACTCTTTGGGTAATGCAGGGTCTTCAGGTAATTCAAATATTCAATATAGCCAGACTGTAGTTATTGGTGCACACACACACACACACACACACACACATGCATGCATGCATGCATGCACGCACATGCATAATCTAAGTTGTCTGTCTCTTGGCACGGATCCATTGGTCAGACGATGTTTGTCTATCACGTATGTGATTCGTTAAATCATAATTTAAGGGTGTTTAACCTTGTGCCAATCCCCTGAACATGACTTTATACCAACTCAAAAGTGGTTCAAATTACTTCAAAGTTAAACTGAAACCTCATCATTTGATGAAAAGATACATCCATTCTTTACAACTGCTGTATTCCAGACCAACATTCCATCTGTTGAAAAAATGGTAAATTATGCCGTCGACTTATCAGAGCAAGATCAAAGTTTTGGAAACCAGCTGATGGGTCAGTAAGACTAGTGCTGGATAAATTCACTTTGTGGAAGACAGCCAATGTACTAGCAAACAGAGTCGAGTATGACACAAGTTGACACATTTCACACAAAGAAGTGGCCTGCTCAGTGTACAGTTGTAATCACCAAATAAAGCATGCTGAAAAGTGGTGTTTGGTGTTTCAACACCTTGTTAAAATGCTGTGGCTTGATCCAACATAGAGTTCATCTTGGGTGGTTCGTTTTTACTCGTCAGCTCCTCGCCACATTCGAAGCGTGCAAAGTCCAGCACTGTCACCGAATTCTGATCGAGAATTTCTCCAACAGTCTGTGAGGGGTCCAACAAGAACTCCTGGTGTACCATAAGTTGTTCATCATCCTTGCTAGTTGACGGTTCATCATTGTTGGATCCAACCCGAGATGGGTTCATCCCTACTACATGTTGTGCCAGCTGTCGGCCAAACTCATTAAGAAGTTGCAGGTCTGCTCCCTGTGGGTGCTCAAATAGAACCAGAGACGCGTACTTGCCCATGTGACACTTGCCGATTTTTGGAATCTCAGGACCTGGATGAAGTATCAATGGAATACAACAAAATGTAAATCACAGGACCACGATATAGTATCAACAGACTACAATAAATATTAAATTTACAAGACACGTTGTTGTCAAACAATACCCACATTGTTTTACACAACGGCCATTGAACACTACTTTGGGCAGTTGGGCTGACCACATTACTTACAGACGGGCAGTTGAGCTGACCACATCACTTACAGATGGGCAGCTGGGCTGACCACATCACTTACAGATGGGCAGTTGGGCTGACCACATCACTTACAGATGGGCAGTTGGGCTGACCACATCACTTACAGATGGGCAGTTGGGCTGACCACATCACTTACAGATGGGCAGTTGGGCTGACCACATCACTTACAGATGGGCAGTTGGGCTGACCACATCACTTACCGAGCTTAAAATCATCAATTTCATATCAAAACACCGAGAAACAAACACACAAGTTAATCAAAACTGTCAAACTGGAACACCCACAAACACTATTTGAGGAAATTTTATTTAGCTGATCTCGAGTTACAAGTGTCCATTGGTTGCTACGCACTACCTAAAATCACGACAACCAATCATAGCGCTAATCATCCTACACTATGTTTAGTGTGAAGTCGTCCGACAGTGGCACGTTTTACCATAGTTTATGATATACTAAGGGACGGTGGGTCATTGCGCTTTTGGTGATTGTGACAACTTTAGTATTTGACAACCTTGTGGCGCTATTCACTTTCTTGCAAGACTTCAGAAAAGTGAGAATATAGCACGTCAAGTTTGTACAAGAAACTAGCTTGTTGGTGGACATAACACACTGACGTTGGGTTTGTTCATACATCAGTCATACTGTGGACATAAGAAACTTTCAACTGAAGTCATTTTTCTTCTATTTTCTTGTTTTTGGGATATTAAGTTCATGATTGTGATATGCAGTGCTATAGAGCAGGGGTTGGAATGAGGAGTGTGGGAAATTTTCCAGGTGACGTATCATTCCACAAATAGGCTCCTGTGATGGAAATGTTTTTTGTGTTGTTAAATTTAACTTAAATAAATATTTTTGCATGAATAAAGTCAAAATAATGATAAAAAGAGATGAAAAAAGAGGAACTGGAAATCAAATAACAGGAAACTGAAACAGAAAAAGAGTAAATCTCTTAAAAGAGGAAAACTCCAAGCCCTGAATAGACGAAGGTTTCATGATACTGACAGTGTAGTCACTCATCCAAACAAGGTAAATGTTGATTTAAAGCACTTTAAAGCGACACCTTCTGTCAAAAAACAAGTTTCTGATTTCAACCACTTCCCAGTGATAACAAAAGAGACTCAATGTGCTCCTTACTTAGAGTTCACACAGAACAGATATTTGTTGCCACTGTTCAACACCATGTTCAGAACATATTAATGACCTGCTACAACAAGCCAACTGATTGAGTCTGCTCTCAGTCAGATCACTTTATACTTGTCTGGTTGGTGGTCTAACTCAAAAGTTAAATTTAATGGAAGGCAAATTATAAGCAAACAAGAAATGTAAATTCACAACAAAATACCTGTATCAAGAACATGCCAGGTCAAATTTGGTTTGATATTAAATGTTCCAGATCATATCTTGAAACACTTTAACCATTTCGTTTTTGTTTTATGTAACTGTTTAGTTTTTATAGTCCCTTCATACAAATCGGTTAAGTCATATCTGAGGCATGATGTTCTGAACTCAGACAAATTTGGACATTTTTCTAGCTGGTCACACAACCCTTGAGGGTTATCAATATGTGGATCATGGAAACAGCAATTAAAGCTGAAATATACCTCCAAGATCAGTGGGGTTGCTGTTATTAATTTTTTTTTTTTGAAAAACTAATACCAATGGTGACACTGATCTTGAAGCCTCAAAATCAATTCTAACATAGGTTGAATATTATGCGTTCACATGAGCATGTTCAGATTCATCTCAACGGAGTGAGATCTGTTCCAACAGAGAAACTACCAGACACAGTACTAGCAATGCCAGCACCATTGACCAAGTATCTGATGGTTAAACAAGCAGTCCAGTATTGATAGAGCTGTACAGAAAAGATGAGTAACCATAAAAAAATATTAATCAGATGACAAGACGTTTCCTTATCACGGCAAACATTCAAAACAAAAACGGCGCTGCAAATTAAACTTGCGCGTAGTAGTTGTGACGGGAAATTTCACATCACGGTCCATAATTTTTGGCATGTTCAGTAGAAAATTTCCCAGAGTTTCGTAAAGGCTGAAGTCCTTCAGTCAAGTCTTACAGACACACCTATGTTTAACTTACAATGTTCTGTCAGTATCTTGCTCTTTGACGTATTTGTTCTGCTTTCAGGTGACATATACTGCTATGATCTTGTTGCATTTAATGTCACAGACTTTCTTTTCTAAAATTTTCAAATTATCAATCAATAATTTCATAGAGTAATACTCAGTATTCACTGTATTCATGTCAAGCACTTGGCTCTTTTCTTTATACAGTACCCACTAAAAAAAAGACAAAATTTTGATTTCGCATCACCACAGGAAATGGCCCCATAAAAGTTGCCTTTCTGATAGTGTGAATGTAAATTGTTTGGGCTGAGCTGTAATGAAGGTGAATTAAAAATTTGCTGGCTGTCACAACAAGATGTCCATGTCAGTTTTCCCTATTACCTTCAGTGCGTGCAGTCACAACAATGCTTCATAATCAACCTTACCTGCAACATGCACATAGTGACCTATGTGGCAGCCTGGGGGTATACGGTAACCCACAGCACGACGCGCTATCATGTTTTCCCCGATATTGCCAACTTCCAGTGCTAACACATCAGCAAGAGGCTTATTGTTGTCATCTGGCAATGACTTGATTCCCTCAGAGTCCATACTGACCTGGAAAAAACAGGAAACGGTTACGAAAGGTTTGACAAATTTATCAACTGGCAACATCTCATGAATACCCAGGAAACAGGTAACCACAGGAAGCTTACCCTATATGCAGCATACAGTTGAATGTTCACTAAATAAAAAGCAGATTTTTTTATAATAACTGAAATTTAAAAATCAGCGCAACAAGTGCGTAAATTTTCATGCTCAACATTTAACTTCAATTGCTAAAGCATTATCAAGACAATAAACTGATGTACACTCAACAGAGTCAAACACTAAACTAGATGAACCGAGAACAAGTATACTACCACAGATTCAAGGCAACAGAGCTCTGCTGCTGGTTCAATGAATGAGCAGCTTTGTTAGCCTGAATGGCGAAATGTTGAGCATAAAATCCTAGCACGTAGTTGTGTTGCTATGATTTCAATTGGACATAATCTGATTTAATCAGATTTTTTGTTCCCACTCGTCTTAATTGAAATGCTCCTGATAACTTTAACTCAAAGTAGAAAGGCATAAAATATGCACTANAAAATCTAACCACCAGACAGTTCTTCACTTCTTAGCATAGAATGTGGATGAAAAGTGACACTTTATTTTTGCCAAATTTCTTAAAGCAGCAAACCCCCTCAGATTTATCACTAGCTCTTTGATAACAGTAACCACTCACAATAGGCTCACATGAGTGGTGAAAATGCTAACAACTTTTCAGTGCCGAAAGTGCTAGCCAAACAGACATGCTTGTCAGCGTAAGGCACTTTTCGGAAGCAGTTAAATTCCTACCCAATAGCTTTTATTAAGAAAAACAAAAGTCTCTATCCATTGCGCGTGTGTCCCTTGAATTAAGCAAGTGCTTGCAAAAACAGCAGCAAATTTGGGGTAAGTTCAACAGCAAGCAAAAGTGATTCTAGTGACTGTTTACAATTATTTTATTTTTGCTAAGTGCTAGAGTGAAAACGCTAGGATTTAAACCAGTTTGTGAACAGGGTAATACAGCTACCAAATTGGTCTCGAAATTTACTCTGAAGATCCTCAAATTAGAATTGACTTTAGAAGGAACTGACAGTTCGTAATTGCCAGACTTAACAAATTGACCGGTCGTGGTGGCTAATTTTATATCGAATTCTTAGCAAAAAAATCCCTGTTCCTTTAAGGCCTAGACGCCACTTCTCGTCTCAGTAAAGGAAAAGCTGAGATCAGCTCATGACCGCAAGTGATCTGAATGAAGAGTACTATGCTTTATTCACAGAATTTGGGTTAAACTTTTAATAGCTCGCAGCTTGAAAATTGTGTGAATAGGCCAAGTTTAGTAACCATTCAACTGTATTAGTCGTTCCAGTTTGGTGATTACCTTGGGCTTGGTGGACTCCTGTAGAGTACGGTGACATGTGGACACAACCTTGGAGACCAGAGTTTGAAACTTGCTGTTCCTTGCCACAAAGTCTGTCTCACAGTTGACCTGGGGAAAGAGTACCATAAAAATGACCACTAACAGACACACAGTTAAAGCAGCATGTCTTCCCACTGCAGCATGTCTTCCCACTGGTGAATGATTCAGTTATTAACACAACAGAAGAGTCGAAAATTCTTCATTATTTTATGTCAACGTGTCAACAATTGACAAACTTCTCATGTCGAAAAATTTCTAGAGCGAAATCGCTCGTTATATTTTGGTGTACAGTAATTTCCTTCTGAAATGTTCAACATTACTTTGACAAAGCTATCAGCTTGTTTGTCACTCCAGGACTCACCTCAACCATCACGGCACAGCTATTCTCCAGTAGTATGCCTACCAGGCCTTGTGACATGGGGCGGTCCTGAAGCTTTGTAGCTTTAGCCCACCCTTCCTTTTGGGCCTGTTCATGCATCCACGCCTCGGCCTATCATTAATCAAAATCATTATGATCATTCATAATTAGTATACCCCCACAACCTGTATCGACTTGTCACAGCAAGGCAGTCATCTTTCCACTACAGAAAATTCAAAACTCGGCTAGAAGTACAAAACTCATTTAAATGACTGTTCAAAAGTACATGTCCATACTGTGGGGAGTTTGTGTATTACATGTTGGAATAAATGCATTGAGCTGCAACAAAAAATGCGAAATGTCATAATTTGCTCAAAACATAACTAATCTCCCAGACTTCAAAGTTGCTGACTAGGCTTTTGCACTCCAAGCAAGTAAGTCAAACAAAATTCAAACTCGATCCAGTGACGAGTCAAAGCAGGTTGTGCAGAACACTGCCGTCACATTTGAATTGAGCCATGACCAGTTGGCTTACTTGAGTAGAGTTTGAAAACCTATGTACAGTAACGAGTTTGAAGTAATGGGAGATTAGTTATTTTTAGGCAAATTTACATTTTGGACTTGTGGTACAAGATAAATGCATTTATTCCAAGACTTAACGCGCAAACTGCTCAAAATATGGACATTGATTTTCAAACATAAATACATGAATTTTGTAACTCCAGTCGAATTTAAGTTTCTGTTATGGAGAACTCTGATAATAGTACAATATGCAGCTACAACATATCAACCTGTCTTCTCTCACAAAAATTAACAATTGATTATTAAAGACCACTGACTTGTGGAAGAGGCCTCAAATAGTTCCTTGGGTCAACTTGGAGGAGATTTCAGGTATACAAAAGAACTGATAGTTTCTTATTGCTGAGGACCAAGTTTTACAAATTGGCATTTTATATGCGGGGCATGGTCTTAAGGAATAACAAAATAATGTTTTTGCAAACTTAGAAATGACATCTGAACTTAGTAAGGAACAAGTTGGGACCAGTTGTATAGCAGCAAGTGGTCTAAATCAAAAGTTCTCATGTAAGACGCTTCGTTTAGCAGTTTTAATTAAGAATGTCATCATGGTAAAAATTCTTCAATAACATAACGGACAAGTCATTGTTGAATTTCTTCACAAAAATAAAGATTGCTAAGAAAATCTTAGTCTAATTCCAGCATGGTTTATACTTAGTGTAGAAGTCATAAAACGACTTTTGGTAAATTTTCCAAAATTTGCAGTAAAGTAATCAAATCAGGCTTCAAAAAATGAAAAAGTGGAGAACTACCATACTTTTAGTGAAATAGTGAGATGTGATGATCAGAATTTCTGAGTATTGACGCGATCAGGAGTTTCATCTGATCAGAGAACATGTACTGGCTACTCTGTACAGTCTATCAGGACCACATTACCTTATGCTAAGTTTACCTTCTCAATATCATTGTCGAACTGTTCCAGGGCATTCCTGCACTTCACAAATGGATACCCCGTTTTCTTGCGCAGTTTGCTAAGCTGGCCTTTATTGACGGCACTCAGCTTGGCAGGACAAGTATGAAACTGAGTAACGCCTGTCCTCAGCACACCTGCAAATGACAATCAATAAGTAACTATTAATGACCTTCAGAAAGTGCCACTTATGTACTGAGTTTTCTGCCACGCAGTAAAGAGTGTAAGGACATCCAATCTCACACAATGACCACAGAAAACAAGTTTTGCAAAGGGGTGTCTCCTGTGCATACTTAAATGATGTTTAAAAGCTCCAAATTCTGCAGAAAAAGAGGATCGACGTATAGCTTGTAATGAAGGGCCAATAGACCACCTCCATGATGCACATCCTGTCGCAACTTGAAAGCTTTTCGGGACATGAAACCTTTCTGTTCGACAATGGTAGTTGGATTTTCTTTAGTAGCCAGTGATGGGGGCCTGGACCAAGAGCCCTACTGGAATGCAGTGGTGTGCTTAGGGTCCTAGATTCATAAAACAGTTATGTCATCAGCGCAGCAACAGTGATGCAATGGATGAGAGTCTTCCTTTTAAGTTTTGCAAAAAAAATTGAAGACCAGATCACACCACAGCATAATACTACTTTTTCACAAGTTTTTCGACAACTTTGAACAATGTACCTAACAGTAATATGTCGGTGGTCTCTAGATTTGGTGTCAACTGCTAAGTTTTTCTCACTTCCTGTTGGTATACTGTCTCTGGTGGAATGTCCGTCTTGGGGACCTGTTGGATATTTTGTTACGTGACTACTTTACAAACCACTTTTTTGAGGTTGACGTAAGGGTGTAAGGTATTTCCGGATATCTTTAGTGTTGGATGGTTAAGCCAAGAGTTCACAGCCTTGTTACTTAAGTCAGCAATTGTCAAACATGGCTACTTGGAACCATTCGATCAATCCCCTGTCTAGATTGTGTTAATTCTGTCCTCAAATTCTGGGTTGTCCATTGGCGAGGTCAGCTTTTGGAAGTACCTTACCCAGTCTTTTCCATCACCAGCTTCCCCTCACCTGTCCCAGATGACACTTCAAAGTCATCCTTCATCTTCGCACAAGACAATATCAAATCAGGATGATTGTGACAGTCTGCTATCTTGCTCACTGAGGTTCGAGACGGCATGGTGGCAAACTGTCAATGTGGCCTCCTCAAATTTTGTGTGGCCATTTTTCCATGCAGAAGAAAATCATACTTGACATCTTGCCATCTTCCTGCATGTCTCTACCTCAAGAGAGCAATTTTCCTTTGTGCAATCACAGTAACCACACAATAGGCAGGAAGCCACTATTCCTTCTACAATAGGCTTAATTTCTGTTGCCACATTAGGGCCAGCATGGTCAGAAGCCTTTTCACATTTCACCAATTGCCCAACATAAATGCTTCGATTTATATTCACAATTCATGTTGTCATTGATATAGTCTCTGCATATATTTGGCTCCCATTTGTGCAAGTCTGGTTTAACTATAGATAGGACCTACATCTATGCTACCTCCTCTCGGCATGGCTATCAGAGGGGTGACAACTCTATGAACGTTTCTGTGTGGTCTTGGGCACATTGGGTGTAATGGTGTTCGGTCTTCAATGTCGTTAACGGAAAGAAGGACTATTCGAATTGCTGGTGGAGTATTTGCCACGTGCTCTGGGGATGTTTGCAGTATGAACACTATAACACTACATGACGAGCATGAGTATCTGCTGTTTTGACCTTTCATCAGGGTCAGACTTAAGAATGATCCCAATCAATGGTAAAGCAACAGTCAATGGGTACATAAGCATGTGGTGAGATTGTGAACTTCACAAGACTTCCACCGATTCTATGCTGCTCACTAATGGGATGCACACATGACAAGAATCCTACATTGACACCAAAGTCCATCGAGATTGAGCATTGAGCAACTCGACTGGTTCGCCTACCTCAGGAATTGCCGGTTTGGATCAAAGCCCTCATAATGTTGTGGTTAATAAAATAATTAAATTGTCTCAAACTGCTGATGTTATAGTTCTTAGATAATCAGATTCACCATAAACACACTGAGGGCGACGATTTCTTTTTAAATTTTTTTCGATTTGAAAGTTTTTAAATAGCATATCGTTCATGAAAAGTAGACATCGTTTGGTTTTTGAATTTTTAAAATTGGACAAAAGCGCTTCCCATTTAAAAAGGGACTTTCCCATTTTGTCCCAAACTGAAATGTAATATTACATTTCAGATAAATATCAACATTTTGTTTTTAAATTTGGTTTATAATCGATCATGACCCCCTCCTAAATGCATTTCATGTCCTACTTTTGAAAAACCTCATTTAGTCTTTTGTTAATTAGCCATTGAAATTTGCTTTCGTAATATTACGCACAAGGAATGCGTAACATTACGCTAGTCATTTGTAATATTACGCACGACTGCTTGATATTACGCATGGGTACGTAATATTACACACCGATGTGTAATCTTACGCATTTTTGCGTAATCTTACACATCTGATGTGTAATATCAAGTAAGAATGAAATTTGCCGTTTTGGTGACTTGGGATATCTGAAATGCCGCATTTTTTCGAATTTTGTGGTAACGCTAGCGCTTGACAGTATGTTGCTTGTAGTTTATAAGACGATTTGTTGGAAGTTTTTTTTTGATGTTATGTTTTGTTGGTTTTGTCATGTTATGTTAAAACATGTTCTAGCTCCGAAGGATGTACAGTTGAGACACCAAGGGTCACAACAGCTTAGCCTAAATATATACCATATGATGGCGGAAGCGGGGTAAGGGTTAAATTCTGGCGAAGCTCAAATGATTGAACGCCTGTGGCTTAAAATGTCGCGATTCGAAGGCTAGCTCTAGTAAACACGCTGTATTATTGTTTCACTCTTTTGAACCTTCTGTCGTGCTCCGATGCCTGATATTAGGGTCGCTTTATATTACGCGCGGGTGCTTAGATACACTCCTCTCAGGTGATTTTCTCTGTCCGGCGTTTGTGAAGGCTAACTTCAATAAACAAGCTGTCTCACTTTTTGATCCTTCCAGGGGTCCTTGTCTGGCACAAGTGCGTGTCCGACTATTAAAATGGGCAAGTGTGGACTTTGCGTCTGCCATCAACTTGAAGGTACTAAAACCTAATATCAGAAGTTAAAATATGGCCATTACTTCTGGCTGCACAATGCACAGTGACTCAGTTTTTCCATACTTTGGTGAAAGTTTGTAGCGTAATATTACGGTCGCTTGATATTACGCACGGGCGTTCACAGACTCGTATGGGCGATTCCTCTTGAGCGATCGTATACAGACGCAGTTCAGTAGATAATTGTCAAACAGTCAACCCACGAGGTAGCTGAGACAGAGTTTTAGCTCATATTTTTTGTAATTCCGTTCCCAGCGATAGCGAATATGATTCCAACCTGCTCAAGTCAAACTTTGCGGCGGTGTCCGTGTCAAACAACCGTTCAACTATTAAACTTCAAATGTGAGCTGTATGCTTTGCCACCAACTTAAATGTACTAAAACCTATTGCAGAAGCTAAAATTTGCCCATTACTCTTGGCTGCAGCATGCTCAGTAAACCATCACTCGGTACGGAGCTTTTTGCGTAATATTATGGTCGTTTGATTTAGGCAGGGGTACTTGTATAGGTCTTAGTTGCACGGGCAATTTTTTCATCATATATGATATTACGCATAAATGCTGGATATTACGTACGTGTGTGTCTCTAAGGTTACACGCTCATATACCTCAGTTGCACGCCACCAGGCGATTTTTTTTCATTACGTATCCCAGACGTGTAACATCATCCATGAACGAAGTTTTGTTATGGTGACTTGGGATTTCTGATGACATTTATTCGAATTTTCTTGTAATACCAATGCTGCATTGGTAGCATGTTGCTTGTAGTTTATAAGAGGAAGCGTGGCGTAATATTACGGCCGCTTGATATTACGCGCGGTAGCTTAGATGTTGAGGCGTTGTTCACACCGGCAATTTTTGTCATCTTCATATTATGCATGACCGTTTGATATTAGGTACAGATTCGTAATGTTGCACGCTGACAGCCCTTAGTCGCACGGGCAAAACATACATGACTGCTTGATAATACGTGAGGATGCGTAATCTTACGCGCTGATGTGTAATATTAAGCATTTTAAGTAGTCTTGTGCCTGACGCGTAACATCATCCATGAACTAAGTTTATGTTATGATGACTTGGTATTCTAATGATATTTATTCGAATTTTGCTGTATTAGAATTAATGCTTGACAGCATGTTGTTTGTAGTTTATAAGACGAAGCGTGGCGTAATATTACGGTCGCTTGATATTACGCGCGGTAGCTTAGATAGGGCTTGCACTGGCGATTCCTGACTGTGTTATGGTATACAAATATACTTCACGTACATATCACAGGGTTAAACCACAAGATGCTTGACGAAGGATTTAAACCCATCTTTTGTGAAAACTGAATGCAAACTTTTGGTAATTCAGTTCCCATCGGGAGCTTATGTGCTTCCAATCCCCTTACATTCAACTTTGCACAGGCTTTCGTGTCTCAAACAATCATTCAACTATTCGTTCAAATGGGAGCTTTAAATTTTGCCATCATCTTACATGTACTAAAATCTAATATCAGAATATAAAACATGTCCATTACAATATTGGCTGTGACATGCACAGTCGGTAGAGGTTTCTTGCGTAATATTACGGTCGCGTAATATTGCGGTCGGTTGAAGTTGAGCTCGGACCTTTATATAGGCGTTGATCACACTGTCGATTTTTGTCATCTTCATACTATGCATGACCGTTTGATATTAGGTACAGATGCCTAATGTTGCACGCTGATAGCCCTTAGTTGCACGGGTGATTTTTTTCATCATACATGACTGCTCGATATTACGTGCAGATGCGTAATCTTACACGCTGACGTGTAATTTCAATGGCTAATTAACGGAAGACTAAATGAGGTTTTTCAAAAGTAGAACATGAAATGCATTTAGGAGGGGGTCATGATCGATTATAAACCAAATTTAAAANTGGCCTTTATTGACGGCACTCAGCTTGGCAGGACAAGTATGAAACTGAGTAACGCCTGTCCTCAGCACACCTGCAAATGACAATCAATAAGTAACTATTAATGACCTTCAGAAAGTGTCACTTATGTACTGAATTTTCTGCCACGCAGTAAAGAGTGTAAGGACATCCAATCTCACACAATGACCACAGAAAACAAGTTTTGCAAAGGGGTGTCTCCTGTGCATACTTAAATGACGTTTAAAAGTTCCAAATTCTGCAGAAAAAGAGGATCGACGTATAGCTTGTAATGAAGGGCCAATAGACCACCTCCATGATGCACATCCTGTCACAACTGGAAAGCTTTTTGGGACATGAAACCTTTCTATTCGACAATGGTAGTTGGATTTTCTTTAGTAGCCAGTGATGGGGGCCTGGACCAAGAGCCTTATTGGAATGCAGTGGTGTGCTTAGGGTCCTAGATTCATAAAACAGTTACGTCATCAGCGCAGCAACAGTGATGCAATGGATGAGAGTCTTCCTTTTAAGTTTTGCAAAAAAAATTGAAGACCAGATCACACCACAGCATAATACTACTTTTTCATAAGTTTTTCGACAACTTTGAACAATGTACGTAACAGTGATAAGTCGGTGGTCTCTAGATTTGGTGTCAACTGCTAAGTTTTTCTCACTTCCTGTTGGTATACTGTCTCTGGTGGAATGTCCGTCTTGGGGACCTGTTGGATATTTTGTTACGTGACTACTTTGCAAACCACTTTTTTGAGGTTGACGTAAGGGTGTAAGGTATTTCCGGATATCTTTAGTGTTGGATGGTTAAGCCAAGAGTTCACAGCCTTGTTACTTAAGTCAGCAATTGTCAAACATGGCTACTTGGAACCATTCGATCAATCCCCTGTCTAGATTGTGTTAATTCTGTCCTCAAATTCTGGGTTGTCCATTGGTGAGGTCAGCTTTTGGAAGTACCTTACCCAATCTTTTCCATCAGCAGCTTCCCCTCACCTGTCCCAGAGGACACTTCAAAGTCATCCTTCATCTTCGCACAAGACAATATCAAATCAGGATCATTGAGACAGTCTGCCATCTTGCTCACTGAGGTTCGAGACAGCATGGTGGCAAACTGTCAATGTGGCCTCCTCAAATTTTGTGTGGCCATTTTTCCATGCAGAAGAAAATCATAGTTGACATCTTGCCGTCTTCCTGCATGTCTCTACCTCAAGAGAGCAATTTTCCTTTGTGCAATCACAGTAACCAAACAATAGGCAGGAAGCCACTATTCCTACTACAATAGGCTTAACTTCTATTGCCACATTGGGGCCAGCATGGTCAGAAGCCTTTTCACATTTCACCACTTGCTCAAAATAATGCTTCGATTTATATTCACAATTCACGTTGTCATTGATATAGTCTCTGCATATATCTAGCTCCCATTTGTGCAAGTCTGGTTTAACTATAGATAGGACCTACATCTATGCTACCTCCTCTCGGCATGGCTATCAGGTGACAACTCTATGAACGTTTCTGTGTGGTCTTGGGCACATTGGGTGTAATGGTGTTCGGTCTTCAATGTCGTTAACAGAAAGAAGGACTATTCGAATTGCTGGTGGAGTATTTGCCACGTGCTCTGGGGATGTTTGCAGTATGAACACTATAACACTACATGACGAGCATGAGTATCTACTGTTTTGACCTTTCATCAGGGTCAGACTTAAGAATGATCCCAATCAATGGTAAAGCAACAGTCAATGGGTACATAAGCAAGTGGCGAGATGTGAACTTCACAAGACTTCCACCGATTCTATGTTGCTCACTAATGGGATGCCCACATGACAAGAATCCTATGTTGACACCCAAGTCCATCGAGATTGAGCAACTCGACTGGTTCGCCTACCTCAGGAATTGCCGGTTTGGATCAAAGCCCTCATAATGTTGTGGTTAATAAAATAATTAAATTGTCTCAAGCTGCTGATGTTATAGTTCTTAGATAACCAGATTCACCATAAACACACTGAGGGTGACGATTTCTTTTTAAATTTTCGATTTGAAAGTTTTTAAATAGCATATCGTTCATGAAAAGTAGACATCGTTTGGTTTTTGAATTTTTAAAATTGGACAAGAAATGTGACTTTTAGTCTGTGAATTTTAACCGTATGTTGCCCAGAACTTGCGCGTTGTTCTTTGCCTCATTAATTCCGTGGAGTGTGCAAACATAATGCGCCAATTACCAAACTAGCAGGGAGCGTTGGAATTTGAGGTAGGCCAAGTGTCATCGTATAATTCTTGGCATGCAGTAAGTCCTTTTTACTTATCATGATGTACACTAGAGGGCGATATGTTCTAAAAGGATTGAAAGAGCTTTCCATAGACTTGATAAGGATGTGCCATCACATATGTTGATTGTATTCTGTTCATCAATACTGGTCACATTTGCTACCACATCAAGGGGCCACATAACTGTAGTAATGGCCGATATTACACGACTTGGAAATCAAACCAGCAACCTCGATAAAACCAACACGCATGCTAACCATTCAGCTAATAGACCATTGCCCGTTAGCGAGTGGCTAACAGAGGCTCATATGATTCACTGGAAGCACGTCTGCAACTAGCCAGCCAACTAACTGTATGAGGACTATCATGAAAATAAAGCCAGCAACCACAGTGCATTTAGCTCCAACAGACCTCAAAATGTCACACAGCCTGGATAGTTCTGCTCGTCACCTTGTTGTGAAACTAATTATCAACATGACTTTTCGTATAATTAACGACCAGCAAGGATGCATGCAAAATCTGCGAGTCAACCGACACTCACCTTGCTCATTGCGTGGCAAAAAATGGATAAGAATTTAACAAATATCATTTTCTTGAATAATTCTCCGCCTATTGTAACAAAGAAAAGCCTAGACTATCGTGATTTTGAATACAGTAGACTCCTGACAGCCACAAGAGCCAATTCCTAATTTGTTGGGACATCTCTCGGGAAGTAATGGTAGCTTTGCAGCAACAAAATTTGTTCTGAAATTCAGTTAGCTGGTACCACAATACTAAAAACTTGAACGAAATGAAACCAGTTCCGATAATTTCTGGTGACATGTACGCAACCTCGTGGATGAGGAACAGTTGATTGAAGAATCGACGAAAAAAAGAAATTTAAGTGATGTTATTTTAAAGGTGCTGAAAGCCGCTCCACAACTTTACGGCAAAAAGTCAATTTTTCTAACACTGGTAAATAATTCAGTTTACTAAAGGAAGAGTGTAGTTTTTATGACACTAATGTTGTGTCATATTTCAATTGGCCATTTTTTAACCAACATTCACGCAAAGTTGTATATTAAGTACACAGCTTTGCACCAAGGCTAGTCTATAACTAGATAGTGCCACCGTTTCGACTGGCCCCTGTAGAGACGGTGAAATCACATTGCTATTAGTACTTTTTGCACATAAAAGGACACCTTAGAAGGTAGTCGATTTCTATCATTACTTCCAACTCGAACAAATACTCCCTTACCTTTAATTAAACTTTTTTCAAGCAGTCCTTCGTTCAGTTGCCCAAATAGGTACCTGGTCATTTTTACGCTGCACGTGCTTATGGACCGTGCAGTGTAAAAATGGCCAGTTGCCCAAACTGAACAACGGAGTGCTCGAAAAAAGTTTTTGCAAGGAGTATTTGTCCAAGTTGGAAGATATTAAAGGCATCAACGGCCCCCTAAGTTGCCCCTCTATGCACAAAAGGTACTTATAGCAACGCGACTTTGATGTTTTAATCAGTGTGAGGCATAATTTGCAATAAAGCTTACTGTGCACAAAGCTCCTACAGTACAAGGTGTCCACAGGAGTGTACCAAAAATTACTGAAAGACCCCTATTCAGGTGCCAAGCCTGCTAATTCCTACCCCCTTTACGGGACAGATTTTTCTTTACGAAGGCCATCAGTACGCCTTTTACCAGTGCAGTGCACAGGCGTACTCAGCTTCTGATCGTCCCTAATACACGGTACGGAAATTGCCGGTGAGTTACGGAAGTAGCAACATCGTGACTTTACGCGACAAAGCGGCAATTTCCGTACCGTCCTTGACCTCGACGGGCCCAGGGAGGACGTGTGTGGGGGCTTTTTGTGAACATTTTTGTTCTTTGACTGCGAATTTCTTACGAAGTCGCCCTAACAGGACACCGTGAATGGTATTGGGAGAAAGAACAATTCTTCATGGTTTGTTGAACCCCTGTTTTGTGTAAATTTATTGAGTTTTATGTTTGCTATGGACGGCTGAAGTGAAGCACCCGTGGAATTTCAAGTCCGAAGTGTCATAACTTGTAGTATTATATGTAGTATATTGGGGACGATCAGAAGCTGAGGACGCCCGTGGTGCAGTGGTACTTTTGCAGGGACGGAATGGATATTTAGGGGCCTATTGAACCCCGTGCAGGTCCTGCAAAACTTGCTGAAAAAATACTGTCTACTCAAAGTTTTTGATACACGTCTGCGGACACTTTGTTGATATGAGTGACCCCCGGACTTCACCATCTCCCTGGCACTGGGGCCTGTCAAGTCTAAAACATGGTATTATGTTTGTTGTTCAGTGAATCTGCCTCAGTTCTGTTCTTGGCTACATATTTTCACTTTTCAGTAATCATGAAAGGGCCAATGGAAAGCAGTGTGAACTGATGGGGCTACCCTCATTGTAAATATTACATAAATAAATAAATAAATATTCTTAGCCACCAGTTGTTGAAGACGAGCTTCTCAAATCACGAATGCGGAGCGGGAGGAGGTCAGCACGCTTGCTCGTTTTACCAATTTACCGGGGTCGTTGTTTCGAGTCCCGTGTCGGATGATCTACGCAATTTCTACAACGCAGTGACAAATGTTTCGGGAAGGGACTTAAACAATGGGTCAAAATTGCGACCATTGATCACCTGAAATTTTCAGTGCCGCTTTCATCCACATTTTCACCAAAGTTTTCACGGAAGTTAATCTGCTGTCTGGAGAGATAGTTTCCTTTTGTTAAGAGCAAGCTAAAGTCGGTTCAGTTTACAATTATAAAATTATTTTTAGAGTTTCTATCATCTTTTGGTATCTTATTATGCAAATTGTCAAATAATCAGAATTGAGTAAGCTGTAAAGCCAAGTACTACCCAAAACTTTGAAATCAACTACTAAATCTACTTGTCCTCCATGTTGGACATTTCGTCACAGTTTGTAACTTGATTCATTTTAATTTTGTCTTAAAAATCAGAAATGCCTCCAAAACCTGCAAAGAAAGGAGCGGATGCCGCAAGTAAGAAGACTGAACAGAAAAAGAAAGAAAAGATTATTGAAGTAAGAGATTTAAAGGGATTATATAAATAAACTAGTTCAGCTCGGCTTGCCACATGCGTGAACTTGGAATCCCCATTATCTCAAGATATCGCGTATGCGTGAACTTGGAATTGAGTATTCATTGCGGCAATCAGGTGAACTTTTTTATTCAATGTAAAGAATATTTGTAATTAGTGGCCTCAGTATCACCCATTTCTCCTTTATCGTTACTCGTGTCAAAGAATTTGAGGAATATAAATAAATCAATTATTGACAATAATATTGTTTGGTGCATAAAATCGCCAATATTTGAAAAAAGATTGTTGAATGTTGATTGGTTAAAATTTACGTTATTTTGAATAAAATGTAATTTGATTTAGTTTAGTGCGCATTTTTATCAAAGTCAACCAGTGAGCTATATTTATCTCATTGACGTGAATGTTAGTAGTTTACTGTATTCCAAGTTCATGCATACGCAATCTTGAGATTCCGCAAAATTCCAAGTTCACGCACAACAGACTTTCGTCTAGGAGTAATTATCGGACGTTTACTTTTGGCACATTTTACTACGGATTGTTGTTAATCCTTTACTGAAGTAAAGACTAAACCTTTACGGAATAGTTCAGTTACTATATCTTGTCACCGCAAGTCACATTTTTGTTCTGACTGATCATTAAAAAACACAACTAGCAAACCTTCGGAGAAACTAAATCTGGGACAACATGTTTCCGCATACGCCATACCGCGGAAAACTGTCTAACCAAGTAATGGCCGCTTGCACCTTGTCGCCGTATTGCAGCTGGAGTGTTTTGATATATTTGCTGCTAGAACACAGCTCCGTTCGCAACAAAAATAATCCATAAAATGTCATCTGATGACATCACCAAGTTGTCTCGACCGATGAATCAGTGCAGACAACTAAAGCACGTACAACCTCACTGTAGTGTTTAAGTATCTCTTTGCCTTCTAGTTGATATGACACGAGCACGTGAACGGCCGAGGTTTGACTCGAGAAACAAATGAAAAAATAAAGCAGTGACGTATTGTCAGTTTGTCACTTCATTTAGGTGACTTCATTTTGGAAAATGATATTGTATTTAACTTTTATAACCTATTTATGCGATCGTCCATTTTTAGGCTGACTTGGGGGTCTAAATTGCACCCTCTCTAGGTGAAATAAAAACGAGGGAATGCTATAAAAAACGAGACAGTGCCGGACATTGAATGCATTACAGCAGAACAAAAATTGGTGTCATATATTTCTCAGATTATGCTTCAAGCAGAATTTGATGTAATGTCCGATATTTAAGGTCCATCCCATAATTAGGTACACTACGTGTACTACTACTACAGTTATAATAGTCTGTAAAACCTATTCACCGGCCATTAGGAGGCAGTGTGGCCTGGTTGATAAGTGCCCGCTTTCTTTACTCGAGGTCGTGTGTTCAAGTCCCACCAGGTCACACTGCTAAGCCCTTGAGCCAGGTTTCTAGCTCCTCAGCTCGGTTTTAACCATATATCAATAAAGCATAAAAATATTTCCAGGTGATCTCCTCATCTTGGTATCCAGTTTGTTCATTTTAGTGCGCCAATGGCACAATGCTATCAGTATCACTCAATGGACGCATGAAAGTGGAGACGATTTACCCACGCAGCACAAGAAAGTAATTAATGATGCACAATGATAAGATATGAACAATACACCTGATCAAGTATTTCGGCGCTCGACGCTTAGCTTAACGCCACGTCACATGAGGGGTCCTCATGAAAGTCCCAGATCACGAAATGAAATCTATGTTTGCCATTGTCTTTTGGAATAAATCCAATAGCATGAGCCTGATAGTCATTAAAACTATCATTGTAACGACCTTAAACCCATTTTGGATGAGAAAATTTTATTAAAACCCTCCACTTAAAAAAGAGTCATTAAACCATGAATATGTTTTAATCACAACATTATTTTTGTCAATATAATCATTTTGAAAACTGCAGACACTGATTTTTGCATGCTGAAAATGACTGGAAAATGCGTTACTTAACTAAAAATGCTTTTTTAGTGAGACATAACATCAACACTGACCAACAAAAATCTATTCTTTATTACTTTTTAAAGTTAACAGTATTAAGGCGTGTATTTTTTGGTGCTGAAAGTGCCTTAATTGCTTTCATATAATATTCTACTAGACCTCAAGTGTGCATGTCAAATGCAGTCATTTGGTCAGAAGAAAACTTCAGTTGAAGTGAAGTTTCATTGGGGCAATTGTCAATCAGCAGAACTCTCCTAGTTAAGACATTAGTCAAGTCTCTGACTTATAACATAATTTTTTTTCGAAACAATCGTTGTTAATTTTATGAATGTATGTATGTTATATTAACTTTGACTGGACGTTTGTCACATTATTTCTGTTTGTTACAGGACAAGACCTTTGGTCTGAAGAACAAAAAAGGCACAAAACAGCAAAAGTTTATCAAGAATGTCACTACGCAAGTCAAGTTTGGCAATCAAAAAGCCTCGAAGGTTTGTGTTCACAATAAGTAAAGACTCTGTTTTTCCACGATAACTAAAAATGGACGGAATTGAGGAAATTTATTATATTTCAAGTAATTGAGATTTTGAATGGTATTTACATATTTCAGTAGCAAAACATACAGTCCTTATGTTTCCTTTTTTAATTACCAAAAGCTAAGAACATGGTCTATCAAATTCGACATATTCTGGCCACAAATCGACTGTAGATCATTTCACAGCTGACGTTCAAGTAACTGGTGACTCTCTCCCAATGTGGCACTATTCTTGTTTGGGTTTGGAGAAACAATCAACACGGTGTGAGGCATTATTCAGCTGGAAAAAGAGGCAAGGTATTTTCAACTTGTTTGCCATGCCCCTCTGTTCTCTTTTTTCTCGTATGTGACTAGATGGAAGAGATGAAGAAGCAAGAAACGGCCAAAGCAAAGGAGGCTAAGAAAAAAGAAGCGGAGGAGCTGAACACACTGTTCAGGCCTGTACAAACTGTTGGTAAAGGTAGGTCAGGTGCCCGATTTTGCCAGTACCAACTTGCAAAATGCAACTTCAGATTGTCGTAGGCTATTCCAGTCAGAACTTTAATCACCAAATGTGACTCTAGATTCTAGTTGTTCAACTCGTGAAATGCAACCTCATGTTTCAAGGCATTCCACTGCTCGTTATGCTTGTCAACAAAAAACTTTTTACTTTGCTCGGACGTTTAAACACCGAAATATAAGTTTTTGTAATTTCTCCATGAAGTGAGATTACAAATGCCAGTATGTTTAAAATAATTGGAAAATCCCGTTTATAATTTTTAGTGGCCAGTCATTCACGGAAAGTGATTATGGGAAATGTGTTATGTTCTTCATTTCTGCAACAAGAAAAATCGGCATGGCTATCCATTGATTGTTGCTGAATTAAAAATATTTTTGAACTGTCAATTTGGGCAATATATTGTCAGAAAGTTTACTATTGCCACATTTGGAATGGTTTACCCATAAATGAATGATAGTGTGATACCTTGTTTTTGATGATGTCATGTAAACTCTGTGTACACTGTTTGATGATGTCATGCCCTTGGTTTGATGATGTCAACAGTCATACCCTCTGTTTGATGATGTCATGCCCTTGGTTTGATGATGTCAACAGTCATACCCTCTGTTTGATGATGTCATGCCCTTGGTTTGATGATGTCAACAGTCATACTCTCTGTTTGATGATGTCAACAGTCATACTCTCTGTTTGATGATGTCATGCCCTTGGTTTGATGATGTCAACAGTCATACCCTCTGTTTGATGAGTGTCAAAGCCACTGTTTGATGCGAGAAATACACTGGGAGTGTTTAACTTAATCTGATTGGACCAACTTTGGATTTCATGGTCTGTAAAATATTCAGTTTACATCCAGTTACCTCAAGTCTGCAGTTACCCTTTAACCCCCAGGTGCTGACCCCAAATCGGTACTGTGCGCCTTCTTCAAGCAGGGGGCCTGCTCTAAGGGTGCCAAGTGTAAATTCTCACATGACCTGAGCTTGGAAAGGAAGTCGGAGAAGAAGAGCGTCTATGATGCGCAGGAGGAAGGTGATTGGACAGTTCATTATTTGGTTTTATTATGTTGGCTCATAGTTCTTAGCTATAATGAAATGGTTTCAAAGGGGAAAAATGCTTCCCTCTTGACCCTCCTTGAGTTTGAAGCTGGTAAGAATGTTATGCTAGAGTTGTATTTTGCCATGTTGCTTGCTGAAGTGAGAATCTAATTAAGCCTTTTACTCTCATAAAGTCGGTCACATAATATTCCTTACCACAATAGGAATCTGTTTCCGTTACCAAGTTAAGTTAAAGGCTGTGCGTTCCTGTGCCACATTTGAAATCATAGTTTTAATTTTGACCAACCCCCAGCTGTGAAGTGTTATCTTGTGCTGCTGATTGTTTTTGATGTTTTTATTGTTAATGGAAATGGAATTGTAAAGTAAGGAATATTTTGAGATCGGTTTTACAAGAGTAGAATGTCTTATATTCATTTCTCTTTTGATGGTATGGAAATGGTTTCATGAGGAGCAATTACTATTTTTTCAATTAAAATACATAAGTCAAGTTTTTCCTTTTTGGGCATTGTTCCGCAATGCAATTTGAATAAGGCATCCTAAATGTTTTTATTCTTCTGTCTTTCATTAAAATAGGTTGTGTTTAAAGTTTATAAAATTGCCTCGTCTCCAAATTCCCTTCAGGTGAAATGATGGATTGGGATGAAGCCAAACTAGAGGAAGTGGTCTCCAAGAAACACGGAGAGAAAAACAAGTCGCTACCAGCTACCTCTATTGTAAGTCCTGGTTATAATTACCATGGATACAGTACAACACCTCAGTAGTCCAACAAAATACCATTCCCCCAATCACGATGACTAATTCCCTGTTGATGGCTAAAATGAGCAATGATAACTGTTGTGGGGGCAAACTTCTAATTGCAGAACAGCTTGGCCACCTTACTGTCCTCTAAATTCCCCTTCATTCTCCCACACCAGGGGAGACTACTCTGACTATGAATTCAGCTTCCTCCCAGCCGTCGTGACAGAGAATTATGGGTCATTTTTTCTGAATACTTTTGACTTGTAGTGTATGTTTCTCTTGTAAACGCACTGTCGAGGCTTATTGATCAGCAACAGCTGATCGCTACACCTTGGACAATGCTGCATGTGTCAAACAAATCATTGTACTTTGAAAGTGGGAGAAATGTGTATAAGGGGATGTTGTGTGTTTGTGTGTGTGTGTGTGTGTGTGTGTGTGTGTGTGTGTGTGAAAAATTCTGTGGTTGTTCAGCGTTTAATCCCTCCTAAAAGTCAACTTCTGTTGTTAATTACAAAGTACATGTGGCCTAACATTTTTGTAAAGCCGTCGCTCTGAAATTGGTAATCGATGAAATTGCATTGGTCTACAATCAAGTCTTTTTACGAAATCCTCAATTTGCTTGTGACTGAAAATTCACACTGTTAATCCATGACTTGTTCAGGTAATTCCCAATTTCTTAGCCATGTGTTATACACTACCATGTGTTGTACACCACCATGTGTTACCGTATATGCCAGCTTGTGTTATATGCCAACATGTGTTATACGCCACGATGTGTTATACGCCACCACGTGTTATACGCCACCATGTGTTATACGCCACCATGTGTAATAAGCCACCATGTGTTATATGCCACCATGTGTTATAAGCTACCATGTGTTATACGCCACCATGTGTAATAAGCCACCATGTGTTATATGCCACCATGTGTTATACACCACCATGTGTTATACACCACCATGTGTCCCTGGGGAACTTTTTACAGCTTGTTGTCTTTCATTTATAGATCTGCAAGTACTTCCTGGATGCAGTAGAGAATAGTAAATATGGATGGTTTTGGGAATGTCCCAATGGAGAGAAGTGCCATTATAAACATGCCCTGCCACCTGGTGAGTTTTGTGTGTGGATCGAATCAAGTGAACCTCTATAATTTCTATGGATTAAATTTCCAAGTGAGATTCACCTATGTTTGTTGCCTTTTAATTTAAAAGCATAGACTACCAAATTAGACCACTTACTGCTGAAATTGATTTCAATTTTTACCCATTCAGAACTTGGGAGTCTATCATCTCTATTAAATCAAAATTCATTCGAAAATTGACCAACTACACGACTTGCTTTGAATGAACTTACAAATTTGTATGTCACATCATAATCTGTTATTGGTTGGGTTTCTAGTCTGAATCCAGTCTGACTTTGGAGCTTAAAGGAAAATCTTTGTTGACATGTCTCTCTTTACTTGGTTTTGTTGACATGTCTCTCTACTTGGTTTTGTCGACATGTCTCTCTACTTGGTTTTGCATTTCAAATAGCTGGACCCGAGTTTGGTGATTAAACCATTTTTGTCTGTTTAATATCAAAGCAAATCGTGGTCTTTGATTCAGGTTAAAATATCCCAAATCTACATGTCCCTGCTTTAACTAACATTACACGAAAAAAATAATTGGTATGCCCGAAATTGTCTGAAACATAGACAATCAAATGCCGATGACCTCAATTTGTTTGTGAAAAATATCGAAACTGGGAAAATTCATTAAATGCTGTCTAGTTTCAATTTCATGTAATTCAAATTAGCAATCAGTAATAGTAAGGTTCAGCAATTTTAATGACCCTAGAGAATGATGTGAACCTTTAGTACTCACCTGGAGTCTTTGTTTATGCCTTTCCTTCTGCTCTGGTAGGTTTTGTGTTGAAGAAAGATCAAAAGAAGGCCGAAAAGGTGGACGAAATCACCATCGAGGAACTTGTGGAGAAAGAGGTACGTACTACTATCTTGTGGAGCTCTTAGGGATTAATGTTTTCAGAAGATGGAGGAGATAAGGTGCTGGGTCGGCCTTCAAACTAACTGGCAGATATTGATCTTTGACCTTGTTTGAGTTTGTCAGTCGTATCACTTTCATTGGTCTCATTCTCCTGATTTTACAGAATTGTGGGATAGGATGAACTGTTTCCTTTCCACGAGTGAAGGCTTTTCGCTGCAAGTGCAAGTTGATTGTTTTGTGTCTATAGACCGCAGCCCTGACGTTTGGTTCTAGATCAACCTTTGTTACAATACTTAGCTCTACAACCAGTATTGTTGCTGTTAAAATTTCTTTCATTTAGAGCGATAACCACTGATCCCATTAGTTTTGTTGGGTGTATTATGTATCTGTAGGTGTGTTCAATGGTCTTTTGTGGTCACTGGTGTGCTTTTGTTTTCCAGAGGGCAGCACTTGGTTCTAACTTAACAAAAGTCACGCTGGAGACGTTTTTAAAATGGAAACAGAAGAAGGTGAGTTGTGGATTTGTTGAAATGCTATAATTATTTTATTGTTATTGATCGTTTGAGCAGACCACTGCGCCTCAAGGAATACTTCCAAAAAGTGTTAGTTTTAATCTCCCTACAAATAATTTTCAACATCATTTTTAGAAAACTTTAAGTAGCTGTAGCTGGTGCTACATTTTATTTGTACATTTTGTATGCTTTTGAAAAGATTGCCGACAGGCTGATCTCTCATTTATAACGGATTTTTTCTCCTCCAGTTAAGCAGTGAATAAAAAAGCTAACTCAAAGAGTTGGCTAAACGTTTACTGCATTAGAAAAACAGCATGTTCCACGGTATCTTGTGCCTTGTCAATAGATGTGTACCCAAAGTGCCCCCCATTCTAAGAAAGCGATCTTAAATTTGCCTAAAGTTTTTTGACTTAGGTGTGTCTCACCAGAGTTTTCTACGGACAAGCTGAAACTCTGGTAACATACAGAAAGTAATCAAAAGCTCCTGTGTTTGGATGTCAAATTACTCTGGTTTCACAAAATGAACACCAACTTTACGGAGGTTTTGAAAAGAAGATTAAACCTTTGCACGCTTGATTCTTTCCTGCTTGGTTGCTGCAAGAAACTGCTGTTATGTTGGAATAAATTACTTTGTTGCGGGAGCCATTTTTATCATGGACTTAATAAGAGAAATGTGAGTTTACTTAAAACAAAGACAGAAATTTAAGACAGTCTTAGCTATTAAGGTTTTTTTTATTTGAACACAAAAAAACTATTTCAAGGTTTTACTGAAGTCAAAGCGACAAAGCTGAGATTCGTAACCAACAATGAACTTACCGATAAGTCATTTTGTAGGAATGGGCCTCTGATTACTACTTGCATTTAAAAATTCGTTTGGAGCTGGAACAAAAGGAGATATCTATAATGGAGTGAGAATTCTTTGTTTTCCTTCCAGAGAAATGAAAAGATTCAGAAAGCAACAGCAGAAAAGGCAAAGAAAAAGTCTGACTTCAGTGCAGGAAAAATATTTGGTGTAAGTGATTGCGATATCTTGAAGATTTTTTGAGGTGTTCAATTTTTTTCACTCTGAGTTTGATTGTTTATTGTTATGATACCATAAAGCCGTTAGAACATAACTTTTGATTTATATGAAACCTGTCTTTAAACAGTCCATATTCGAAAGGGTTTTCTGGGCTTTTGAATAACTCACAGTTAGTTATTGGTAGAGTAGTCTCTGGAAGCCGACTGTATACCGCATGCTCTCAAGGTAATGTGGTCGGCCAAATTTGTTGATAGTGAGGTCGAATGTTGGTTGTAGTTCAAGTTGGTAGTTGATCAGTGCATGAAATGACTGGGTGGGTGAAACCAACTTATTAAACCTTGTCTTATTGGTCAATTTATTTGTACGTCGTTAAACAGCATGCTGTGATACTATGTTCCAGGTTAGTGGGCGGGAGATGTTTGAGTTCAATCCTGACCTCGTTGTCGGTGACGACGACGATGCCGATGACGGGGTGTTTGTGCGGGAAAAGATTGAAGAGGATGAGGTGTGTGGTGACATTACTTTCTTCAGTTGTCTCAGCTGTCACTAGAGCCTGTTGTGTATTAATGACACATCAAAGGAGTAATACTTTCTTCAGTTGTCTCAGCTGTCACTAGAGCCTGTTGTGTATTAATGACACATCAAAGGAGTAATACTTTCTTCAGTTGTCTCAGCTGTCACTAGAGCCTGTTGTGTATTAATGACACATCAAAGGAGTAATACTTTCTTCAGTTGTCTCAGCTGTCACTAGAGCCTGTTGTGTATTAATGACACATCAAAGGAGTAATACTTTCTTCAGTTGTCTCAGCTGTCACTAGAGCCTGTTGTGTATTAATGACACATCAAAGGAGTAATACTTTCTTCAGTTGTCTCAGCTGTCACTAGAGCCTGTTGTGTATTAATGACACATCAAAGGAGTAATACTTTCTTCAGTTGTCTCAGCTGTCACTAGAGCCTGTTGTGTATTAATGACACATCAAAGGAGTAATACTTTCTTCAGTTGTCTCAGCTGTCACTAGAGCCTGTTGTGTATTAATGACACATCAAAGGAGTAATACTTTCTTCAGTTGTCTCAGCTGTCACTAGAGCCTGTTGTGTATTAATGACACATCAAAGGAGTAATACTTTCTTCAGTTGTCTCAGCTGTC
>NMRA01000004.1:894568-934718 GCA_002633005.1 Phoronis australis | reverse complement strand
ATAACTTGTAAAAAATGTTCTATCCAATACGTAGGACAAACTCAACATAATCTACAAACTCGGTTTCGTAATCATAGATTTAACATAATACATAAAAACATTTCTGATACTGTAGGTAATCATTTCAATTCCAAAAACCATAATATTCAAGATCTTTCTGTACAAATAATAGAAAAACTCCAACACCCCAGTACCCCTCACAGACTTAAAAGAGAACAATATTGGATAGACAAACTGAATACAATAGAACCTCATGGATTGAACATAAAAACTTAAAATATGTCATTGAATTTTTTACGCATAAATGTATCATTTTCATTACACCATATCTTATATGTCAATTGTCATTTCGTGTTTGATTTTACTTTATATCTGTTTTTGTTGATAAAGGAGGTTGTTACCTCCGAAAATTTCAAATTTCAGTTGATCCATTCTTGTTGTTTTATTTACCGATTTAGCGATTTAAGCAATGTAAGTAACAAAAATGCAATCAAATGAAAAATTACGCCAAGTCATTCTCTGACTAAATATTTTCGTCCGAGTATGTTCACTCATTAAAAGTTTGGCAGGAGGTAACGAGAGAAATAATGTTCTATTTGTGGACCACATTACTTCCAAGTCCCGTTCTGTGCGAGCATCCATGCACGGTATCCCCATTCTTCTGGTAGGCCTATTGCAAATTCCGTCTCCTCTCATGCAGAATCATAGGATTTAGAGCCATCGTTGCCGTGGATACAGTTTCCCCCGTCCACATAATTTAGCTGCGTCAATTAAGGGCCTTACCGAAAACTCTACTGTCGATGTTTGCAAAATATCAAAGGTCAGGGAAATTCGAACCACCCCCCTGGCTGTGCAATGCTGGTTACGGGCCTGCAGTCGTACCAACCCCTGTCTGTACTAGTTGTTTTAGGATTTCTGTTTCTTCATCCGTTGCCCTTCAAACTATGTCGGTCACTCAAAGCCCTCTGGTCGTCGTCTCAGTTACGTTGTATCTCGGATACAGATGTTAACCGGTGGTTGCAACGATGCACATGACCTGTCTATCAGTCCAAGGTCGCTGGGGTCATGAGCAAAGTTCGAAGAACCTGTTAATACATGTTGCTTGTACACTATTCTCAGCCAAGAGTAGGTGTACATGTGTTTAACTGTAATGTGAACTGTTGGGAGTGTAATTCCGTGGTGTTTACTGGGTTAACATAGATAGGCACTACCCAAAGTCGCATAAGGCGTGGTCTGAACTTTCTCGGAGAAATCTGAAGTCCGCTCCGAAGTTGACAATTTCTAATTAGCAGGCCTTTAATTCAACAATCGCTTTCCGTAAACACTTGGAGATAAGATAACGACGGCATTTCTTGAGTCGTCGCTTATTTGTTACTTGCAAGAGAACGACGACGTTTGTAAAGAAAGAGGACAGTCACAAGTCTGAAAGCAGGACGATATGGATACCTCGGAGAAAAGCTTGCAGCGGAGAGACCCCGCGGATACTGTTTCTCCTCAAGAGGGTTACACGGTGTACCGGGTTATAAAAACGATCAGCATGGTCTTGATCTGGATCTGTATGGCAAGTGAACTGAGCGTTAATTGTACGAGTACAGAAAGGCGGTGGTGGTAATCCCGGCCGCAATTTTTTATATTTACTATACATGTAGTTCGTGTATGAAATTCCTCAGTGATGTGTGCATTGCATGTTTAAACTGACTTCAGATTAATTGAGGTGCTAGTCAAAACGGCTTAGGCAGGAAAAGAAAACCCAAATGTTCTTTTTTACCATTTAAGTGACACACTGGAGCAGAAATGTGATTTATTTTCAAGAATCAAACGGTGGCGAGTTTAAGGGGGTTCAGTCAAGGAGAGCATGGCCCTCTAAAAATTTCACTGATTCCATTTGGCAGTTCGGGGGTGCAACTTTCTGACATGCAAAATCCTGGCTAATACTTTGCCCTGGCCCCCCGTATCCCAAAATTCTGGATCCGCCCCTGTCAAACACAAGGTGACATCGAACTTTCAATCTCTGCGGATCGCCAGAACACTGCTATCAATGCCGGCGAGCTAAACTGAACTTTCAGTGGGACCCTGTTTTGAGCGTATTTAATTCGTGAAAGTAATTGACAATCTTGATTTCAGCGAATGACTGGCAGAAAATTGTGAAAATTGGTGATTTGTAATAAGATCAAAAACACTTAGCGGATTTTTGCTGTTGTGTAGCAATGGTCAAAAAGTCAACTTCACCCAACCATCCAAGCCTTTCCGCCGGCCATCAATCCGAACGTGTTCCCACAATACATGTTTTTCCTCCAGCAGGTGGGATTGACTTCAATCAATTCAGTTTTGCCTTTTCTTGTTAGCAAAAGAAAAACGACGCTGCTTTTTGCTGCTCTGCAAAGGGAACATATGGCGTCATGTAAAGTTAGATGCCTGGTACAGGCGTCAAATTAAATTTTTTTGTAAAGAGTACTCCAGCTGTCTCGGTGTTTTACTTAACCGGCTTCATCTCGGATTCCGAAATTATGCGGCCAAACGCAAAGGACAAAATACCAGGTGAAAGTTGCTATGAATGGTTTTTGTGCTTTCAGGTATCCCGTGACAGGCAGTTGGGGTTCATTATAAATCGGGCACTGTTTTTGTTTTTTCAGTTTGAAATCACGTGATTTCTCAAAATGACGGAAGTTGGGTGTGTGTTAGTTGGGGGGAGGGGGGGGGGGTGGGAGGGACGTACATGTACTATCCCCTGGTATGGGCCAAATCATACCCGGTCTGACTTGCAAACTATACGCTATTTGTGAGATCAGGGATTCCAATCAAAAACGATGATAATAAGTGAAAGTAAATCATATAATTAGCTTAAGAAATTGATTGTTTAGATTTCTATTTTTGCTGTACTGTTTAGTAATCGCTCACAGAAAGAAATGATCACTTGTCAACACAAACGTGAATCAGAAAGTTTGAGTGAGAACCCATACAGATGAGTATATGTGATTGAAACATTTCCGATTGTAACGGCTTATAGGTGACAGAGAACTCAAGATCCCATCGACAAAGTCAGATAAATGTATTTCGACTGATTCACCATCGAATATTGCAAATCAAACAGGTGCAACCTACAAAGCTCATTTTGTCTCCTTGCGACATGGGCGGCGCACCATAGGGGGCTGGGGGTATAGCCTTCCACTTTTTCAGTGCTATGCCGCACATGGTCTATAGGCAGTCCACCACAGGGGGACTGAGGGAGCTTTAGCCCCCCACCACTTTTTTCAGTGCTGCGCCGCCCATGTGCGACGTACTAAGAGATTACAAGACCAATTTTTCCGTGCGTTTGGATGCTTATACTGTAGCTACTTGTGCACTTTAGTAGCGCTTCAGCAATGATTACTAGGCATTGTTATTTAAGACGCAATGCCTTGTTTTCACATCAATTTTAGCAGCGCAAACGCAAAAGGGCGTGTGTTCCAAACATGCAGAACCAATTGCAGTTTGGACACAACGCCTCGTTTCAAGAATAATAGCGAATTCGTGCAAATAATGAATAGCACACAATTCGAAGTTAAAAAATAATCGTATAGTATCTGATGGCAACAAATTGACATTGATAAGCGTACAGGTACCATATAAAACAATCTGCGAGTACTGAGTCTTTTTAAAGAATACGCCAAGATTTGCATTTACCTTAATGCAGTTGAAATCCCCGAAAGCGCATGTATGCACAGAATGGTATGAACCTTGTGCCGAGGTCCATAGTGAATACACTGTATACATATCCGCACATCTTCCCTTTAGTAGGCCATTTATTCTTTCCAGTGTCGCACTACTCTCACCGGCAATAGGTATAGGCGAGTACGTAATATATTTATTTACTGTTCATTGTCGGGGGATGGAGTGGTTCTGGGGGTGGCACTCAATTTTGATGCAACACATAAGTCGTATTAAAGTGGAGTATATTTTTGTTTAGATATTATTTTACGGCTACTTTTTCGACGCTTTTTCTATTAGAACTGGTTACATTTCAGGGATTCTTCCTGGAAATCGCAGGACCAACTCTAACCGACCTGAAAAACGGTCTGAGCGTGAACTACGAAGAAATATCGCGAGTGCTATCAGCGAGAAGTGCTGGTTATTTTCTTGGGTCGCTCGTTGGAGGTTTTCTGAAGGACGTGTTTCCTTGGCACGTGGATATCATTTTGGGTTGTTCATTAGTGGTAGCGGGTATTTGTACGGGAATTACACCTTTGCTGCCTGATTTGATATTGGTGGGCGTGGTCTTCCACATCGTGGGCTGGTGCGAAGGGTTTCTCGACACAGGTTAGTTCAACTGAGTCAGCAATTTGTTCAATCTATTCATTGAAGTGAGCATATCTACGCATTAGTCGCTGTGCAGTTAATATCCACCTGTAAAGCGAAGTGCTAAAAGTACATGTAACTAAATACTGTAACTTAATCTAATTGGGTGCACAGAAAATTGAATTCGTCGACAGCGAGGTCTTATTCTAACACGTCTCGTATTTTCAGGTGGAAACGCGCTATTGCTGCAAATGTGGGGAACGAATGCGCCATCTCCAGTGCAGTCTATTCACTTCGGATTTGGAGTGGGAGCTTTTTTATCGCCTTATCTAGCGAGGCCGTTCTTGGCAACATCGAACACAACAACAATGCCCACTAATGAGTCTGCTATTGTTTCGCCATCTTCGTTCGCGGCCTATAGTGAATCGCACATCGAAATACCCTATCTAATAATCGGAGCCGTGACCATGTGCACAGGTGTTTTGTTTTTCGTGTTTCAAGTCATTAAACGAAAATATGAAACGATATCGTCGAAGGAAGATGACAACGCCGTAGAGGAAGATGATACCCGCTACCAATCGCAGGACCGCTGCAAAGCATTTCTCGACATCGTGTCTCCGGCGTCATGCGCAAATGGGAGCCTGCTGTTTGGTTGTGTCATGTTTATTTTTCTTTTCAAATTTTACATTAACGTTGTCGGCGGTGAGCGCGCCTATGGGAAATTCATCGCTTCGTTTGCAAAGGAATCTAGCTTAAAATTCAGCCAAGACGATGCAATTTTCTTAAATTCAATCTTTTGGGCCGGTTTCATGGTTGGTCGTTTTATATCCATAATCTTAGCGCACTGGGTGTCGCCAAAAATAATGGTACCATGTATTATTACCGGAAGTGTCGCTACTTTTTCTGTGCTGTGTGCATGCTGGGAATTAAGCCCATATGTTATCTGGGTTTGTTCATTTTTCGCCGGATTTTTCATTTCGCCAGTATTTCCTACTGGGGTGTTGTGGTCGGACCGATACTTAACTATGACTGGACTGGCCATTTCCGTACTGTTTCTAGGTGGCGCCACAGGTGGTTTCATTTACCAGTGGCTCACGGGATACATGTTCGAATATTACGGCCCACCCACACTTATGTACATCATGGTGGGCTACTGCGCACTGCTTGCTGTCTTATATATAATTATGCAAGTAATAGCGCATCTCCACGGTGACCGTTACGACAAAGATATTGAAAAAGAAGTTATTCCAACTGAAAACGTAATTAGCACCACGACTCTGTAGAGAATATGAAGTATAAATATTTTTGTGAACGTTCCTTTATAATTCTTTTCGAGTTTTCTGGTCAAACACCGAACTCAAGTCAAATTTTGGCACATCCACTGTATGTTAATGCGTTGCAGGCAAGTTAGGAATCTAGGGACTTTTTCTGGGCCAAGAAGTCTCGTCTTTGCTAAACTGGTACGTTCCATATCCTATGGTCCGAGAATTCAGCGACAGTCCGAGGAGGACCGATACCAGTCAATAGATGGCGCTAAGTGATGGCATGAATTGCTTTTTGGCAGCTCGTCTCTAATTTGGGAGTTTCAAATAAAAAACGCGGCCTGTGTTTTACTGACCTACAGTGCTTTTTACAGTGCCAACACTGTTGTTTTGTTGCACGATGGTATTCCTGTTGTCTGTGATTTACATATCACGTGATGAGGTTACGTAATTTAATGTGTTTTTTGAATAAGTAAGCAACTTAACAAATTTACACATATAAAGCTGCAGTTTTTTATAAATATTTGCTTTTAATGTTTTGGGAGATTCGTGAATAAATGACTTCCGATAACGTAAACGTGTTTTATTTGTGATAGCTGCAACACGTCGAGTGGGTCTGCTAAATATTTGGTTCAGATTTACAAAATATTTAGTTGAGCAGAAAGTGACGTACTCCAACAAAAATCAATTAAAATAAAATAAGATTGTCTGCAGAGCAGAAGTTTATTTGTAAAAAGAGTCACTCAGCTTCAGGGACCGAGATTATTGTGCTGCGGTTGGTGCTGTTTGGGAGATTATGCAAGGTTTGTATGCGATTTTCTGGAAGAAAATGGCTAGTCATCTCTAAGCTTGGTAACGACATATTACTTGCTTCTACATTTTTCGACTTCTTTTACGACAAAGTTTGCATCGTAACTCTCAAAGGCGTACCTTGATTTTGTCGTTGTGGAGGGGTATATGATAAGAATTTTACCGAAACTTGAAAAATGTTGACGCTCGCGCTACGGTCAACACCAGCTTTGCGTGTCGTTGCAGGCCGACACCTTTTCCCACTTCCTGGTGGCCCCAACTACGGGCACCCAACAGGTGACCACTAATACTAGTGGCCCCAACTACGGGCACCCAACAGGTGACCACTAATACTACTATTCTCAATATCTGTGATACCAGTTTCTTTGAGGCTTTTTCAATATCATTACCGTGTTTTATGCTCCCAATTTCCTTTTTGTTTTATTCCACTTTTTAATAATGTTGTCTCATATCTGGCTCCCCTGACCCCCGAGAAGAATTTTCACAAATGGTTCTTCAGCGAGCATTTCCTTCCGGCGTGTGTTTAATCTGCATGGCAATAGTTGAAGCGTGATTTCACCCGTGATGCTCGCGAACCGGCGACAGCCAATTTCAACTCTGTCACCAATGGAAACAGATCATTTTGTTGTATTACTAATTTTTATACTTTTTATTTGGGTCCGTTACTCTGTTCCCTGATCCTTCGCCTCAATATTCCTCCGCCCCCATGTTCTCCCAAGCGACCTTTTGCTCCCCCGGCCTTACCAATAATTTCTATCGAGAGTCAATTGTTTTGGGTTAATTATCTTATCTGACGCTTAAGTGGGCCTACGGCTGAAAAGCGCGTAAGGATCCCGGCCAATCGTATAAATGTAAAGTTGTTTTGTTCGGCGTTCCGGCGCACACGCCGAGGCTAATGCATCTGAGGCGCGCCAAAATATCAGCCTTTAATGTAGAATTGAATTGACAAGTATAACGAACATCGAGGAGGGGGCACATTCATGTAGGGCCGAGAGAGCAAAAGGCCTGAGGAATATCGGGTGACTGAGGAAATTAGGTACGGGGAATATAGAAACCAGGGAAGAGCCTGCCGACCCCCTTTGTTTTCCTTTAATTAAGAACAATCACAGGTATGGAATTTGGTGTTTAAAAAACGTTAAATGAGCGACTGATTGAATCATAATAAAAGGTAAGTTATTTCTAAGCTTTTTGTTATCGGTCAGGAAATAAAGGCATTCTTGTTTTGCGCGTGTTTGTCCAGTGGTGAAAAGTCAAAAGCCCTTTCAACAGTTGCTGTAGTCATTTATTGGTCTATCATTTTTGAAATCAGCCGCGCAACACATGAGACAACCGACAGGGTATTATTGGCTTATTGCAGGGTTTCCTAAGTAAACAAAAAGACACCCTTGCTAAACAACAGGCAACATCTCGCTCTGTACCTCGGTTAATCTTTCATCAAACACTAGGGAGTCGAGTATTTTTCATTCACGAAGGCATTGTCAGCACGCTACGCGTTGAGTCGCCGCACCTTCGGGGAGTGATCACGTATCTTTCTCATTTCAAGAGCACAACCGTTGGTTTGTACATTTTCGGTAACAGGAAATAAGCCGGCATAAAGAACATCGCAGTGGCACCATGATATCGTGACTGGGAGTATATCGAAGGGATATATAATACTTTATATTAAAATAAAGATGACGAGTGCGGCTGGTAGGATTTTACTCCATCTTGTTGTAACATGTGTGCTGTCGGTGAAACCTGCGTCCCTTTCAGGTAAGATCAATGCTCAGGTGCTAATCACGTCATTGGTTTTTGTTTGTTAAATATTTATACATGTAAGTTTAATGTTCACTGTTCGCTAAGAAGCAAACAGCACATTTACGTTTCAGTACAATTATGGCTCTGCTGCGAACAAGAATGCTATATTGCCCAAGGAAGCCGGCATGGGGTATGGATGTGGTCTTGTCGCCTCAATCATGCCGATCACAGCATAAAATGATATTTTGACGATTTTTGGTAACATGTGTTGTAAACCGGCATTGCTTGGTCAGTTTGCATGCTAATTAATCAATCAATCAATCAATTTATTTCAGTACTTAGGGCTCCGGCCCTTTATAAGTCTGAAAGTATCAAATACAAGCCCGTAATTAACAAAGGGGTTGACATAATACAGACTATTAAATTAACTACTGTATGCACAATAAAAACTTGGTGAATGAAAATACGTAATTAACAAAGGGGTTGAAATAATACAGACTATTAAATTAACTATGCACAATAAAAACTTGGTGAATGAAAATAAAAGAAGGGATCACTATCGAAGTAATTAATATTACGACAAAGACAAAAGTTTCTTCTAAGATCTTCATATACATGGCGCTCTAATATAACGTGTTGTTTTATCCTCACCAGTGTCAGAACAAACAGAGCAGAAACGCGGATCTATAGCTATACCCAAGTGTCTGCCAGTTTCGATTTTTAGTTTATGATTTGAACATCTAAAACGTGCGTGAGCTCTGATTAAATATTTTTTGTCTAGACATTTTGCATATTCTTCTAGAACGAGTCTATTTTTAAACAATTTATAAGAGCCTGATTTACTAAGGGATTATATTTCGCCCAGCCATTGCTGTTCGTCTTTGTCTACATTTGTGTACAAATAACTCTTCGTTACCAATTGCTTGACTGCCCCACACAATACCAAAACCAGTCCTGAAAACTAGGCTTTAATGCGGAGATCCCAGGTTTCATGATTTCTTTCCGCAAAGTCATGCTGGGCCGTATTACATGATTAGGTATATGTATATATATATATTGATGCAATTTCAACAACTTCAACCAATATTTAATAAACCAAGTAAACCTTCTTAACACCATTGTAGATCTGCCTAGCTTTCCCAGGGCTTCTAAATTAGGGGTTCTTCGTCTAAGACCTAACACAAATTTACAAAATTTATTTTGAAGAATTTCGACGTTCGAGCCACTGTGAAAATCCTACACTTCCGAACTATACATAACAGACGTTCATATTTTAGTGTCGAAATTGTAACCAAACATTTACCGGGACACTTTTGAATCGTGACGTATACTTTTTCAACATAAACATTATTTTTCCAGCCTGATCAGCTAAATTAGACCGAGTTTGTCCTGACACCTTTAGTGTAGTAAAATACATGTAAGTACCGAGATATTTGTAACTAGCCTCAACACCAATTTGTTCTCTATTAATGTATCATTTTTCATAACTACGTAACTATTCTCTTCTTCTGAATAAAACGATTTTGGTTTTTGACATGTTAATAACTAGTTTTCGTTTTTTACAATACAATTCATGGGCTGTCTTGGAGAATACAACCAGAATCAGATCATCTGCCAATAGCAAGCAGTATAGCTTCAACATAGCTTAAGACACAGCGGAATCATTATTCGTCTTCAACTCGCGTTCAACATCATTTAAATGTATCGAGAATACAAAGGATGAAAGCTGACAGCCCTGTCTTACACCCCACAAACAATCAAACTAGTCAGTGATTACAAATTTTGTTTACCTGGACTATCGACTTCACGTTACCTTTCATTTCACACAATATTTTATACATTGTAACAGGTAAATCGTGGCCGATCAATATATTTTAAACCACATTTTCTTGTCCTAATTATGGGTAGATACAACTATAGTCATATTGGAAAATACTGTTACAAGTGTTGTTTTTTGAATTACATCATCTTTGCTCATGTTACTCCACAATCAACATTTTTATCGCGTGTCTCTTTACAAAGGGGACACGCATTTAGCTAATTATGACTTCAGACTTCCTTCCTTTGAAAACGAGATTTCTAGGAAAACTCACGTTTTCTGTAAATCGCGTTATCATCACTGTGTATCTTCTGACAAACAGCCATTGAATTCCTGAAATTCGGTGGTACTTATTTGGAGTTTCAAGGATTGAAACACCTACTGTATATTTGAAACAATTGCGCTACAGGGCAAATTAAAGGCAGTACTACGTTGGAGGCCACTTACACATGAGCGGATCCAGGATTTTTTAAAAAGGAGAGGGTCGGATCAAGTCAACGATTTGAAAATTCTGGATTTGATATCACTAAAATCAAGGAAAGAAGGGTGGGGCTCGGTCCCCCTTGACCTCAACTATATCCGCCTATGTAGCCTAACTGCTGTTGTGACAAGATTCCAGTGTTGGATGTGTTTACTTAAAAACAGTAGAATGTCTCAAATATTTAGGTCAGGTCTCGTTGACTCTGACTTACGTATTCAATTAGGTGAACTGGCTCAATTTCTTAGAAATAGCAAAGTCCTCATCCCTTGAAGACATGAATACGTTCGGATGATGGATTTCCATTAATCAAATATTTTTCAGACACGACTTCGTCTATAGCGTCATTTGTTTGTAACAGTCTACTGTTGTATTGAAGCGTTGTATGTCATTGTCATTTTTCTGGTTTTCATTTGTATAATGGTTTCAGTCAAATATTCCCATTTATTATTGTGCGTTTATTGTCTAAAGCTCGGATATAATGTTCACTGCGGTTTCCGTGCTGAATTTATTGTATTGTATTACTCTTAAGGTATATTTTGATAAACTGTTAACTGATTCAGAACAGACTGCCTCTATAATTTCTGGTTTGTGGTAAATGTACTGAAGATGTCAACGCACTTTTTCATGAGGCAAATATGCGAGTTTCAACTTCAGTTACACTGCAATATTGTTCGAATCTGTATACCCGTGATCGAGCTCGGATTTTTGTTTGGCACGTTGCATTCTACGTTCATACATATTGTTGGTGACTATCTATAATTTTGTGCTGAAGTGCGACATGGCGCTCGTGGACAACTCTCTAAACTTGTTTTGCACTTAATGAACACAACACTAAAGCTACAAGTTCGAGTTACAGCTCGAAATTTCGAGTTTTTCCTAAAAAAATTACGTTCGTTTTACTGAAATATGGGCTTTATCGAGTACGAATTTGGACTGGATTTATAATGGAGTTGTACAGCTATGTTAGTTATAGATGTTTTTTATTCACGCACCCAGTGTAAAAATAGGGGGTTCGATTATTTGAAAATGTTTACCTTTTACTAAAAATAGAAAAAACGGGGTACGTTCAGAGCTACATGTATGAATTTTGCATTCGCCGAATTCCTGCCTTTTTATTTGACTTTTGTCTCGTTTTCTATTTTTCGTACTTTTTGTTTCTCTGAGGCGGACCTTTTGGCCCACTTCCTCATATGAGTCCCTCCAGCTATCCTGCGTGCGCGCATGTTGTTTATTCCGTTAATATATTTGCTATCTTAGTGGTAGTAAATCGAGTTTCCATAATCTTCTCATTTTCATGGTGTATTCATATTTTTCTATTCCTTTCTAAATTCGGCGTCGAACTGTCAAACACCAGGTACTTTCGACGCTTGCTATGTTTGGATTTACCACAAGTTTACCCATCAATTCTCGGTATCTGTTTTTTGAAATATCAAGAAGCAGTGAATGCAATTTAACACGATTTTAGATTATGTCAAGAACTATGCGAGGAGATGAGACGTATTAGTCGCAAAAGCAAATAAGTTTACGTTTATGCTTTTTATAGATAACAACTCCTATTTCTCAACATATACGTGTACGTTTCTTTGGGAAACTATGCCTTATTACGATTACATTAGAAAGTTAAAAATGGATGTACATGTATAGTTCGTACGTGTTCAAATAACATTGCTTTAATCCGAGTCAGTGACGTATCCTACTCATTGCTAGTATGCAGTCTAGACGCTGAAGCAAAATCATACTTTGACAACTCCGTCCTGTTCAAGCTCACAACGGCCTAAAATAAACAAATAGCTTTTTAAAAATGTAAAAATTAGGTCACAGCGTATACAGATTACCAAAATGAACACGTTTTTTCTAGAACAAATAAAAACAGTGATTCTACTGTTGAATTTTGACTCAATGTTATTTCCCATCCCACAGAGAAAATGCAACCAAGATGGTAGAATCTCCTAGTTTACGTCAGCACGTCGACGTCACAGGTTTCTGCTTCTGTTGCTCCGCCCAGTACTCTCATCCAATTCTCATGATGTTCATGAAACCAGCTGTATAATCCAACTGCACACTGCAGCCCACTTGCGGATACATAGGCTGCACTTGAAAGTCTAAATTTTTGTTGACACTACTTCAAGGGATGTAATTGAACCCTTACAACAGAACACTTAACATGGAACTGCCGGGAGCCTTTACACAAGAGCGCCACCCTCGGAACTCTCCACGAAACACCACATGATGAGTGAACTATTGTCATTTTCAAAAGTATGAGCCCCCATGGCGCTAAGGGTTTTAACTTAAAAGTTCTATGCAAGAGCCGTTCGGCCAGCGAGAAGAGCACGATTATCCCTCCCGTTGTTTGCTGATTAATTTACCTAGTGTACTGTTACAAGAATTTTCGGCTAAAAAGTTAAACAAATACAGCCGTTTCTAGCCAATGCTTTAGTAATGTTTTATTGGAAATTGTTTAAACGGCGACATGTAACGCACATGTAATTGAAAATATGTAGACCGTGGCAACATGAAAACAAATATTAACGCCGGCACAGATTTCTTGGCCGTTTCCCGATGGGGCATGCAGCTGGGGTCCCAGTAAATTCGCCTGTGAAATCTATCTGAAACCTTTCTATTGATGTGTTAAAAATGACGCCATCCCCAAGCAAACCTTGACTGCAGTGTCACGTAAGGTTCATGTAAAACGGGAACTTCTGACGGCGTTGTCGTACTACTCCAAAATTGTGCGGCTTCGAATTAAAGCACCTATTAACCGGCGTTAGATCCAAGAATCGAGCTTTTGTTGTACAAAGTTGGTGTCAAAATTTTCCTTTCTTGAATGAAAATTGAAAGTAACTGCTGGCTTTGCGAAGAACGGACAGTTCCTTATTCCATGAGCGTCATGCTCGGAGCATAAAATAACTCGCCGTGACCAGCCATTTTGCAGAGCCTAGTCTCAATCCATAACGAATTTTTCTCCAATTTGATTAAGAAACAATTTGGACCAGTTTCACGCATCAGAAATTGTTTGTATGATGGAGGGCAAGTTTATAGTCGCTTTGTAGCATGTGACCTATTACTTGTGAAAGTATAAACCAATTGCTACATTTCAAAGGACAGCTATAGGTGGAAGAGGGAATAAAATGCGCCAAATGACTTTTGTTCATGTTAAATACATGTGCATGTACATGTAGTGTTGGCCAACAAAATGGTGTGCGTTCCGTAGACCGAGTTCTTGCGAGAAAAGCTAGAACTCGTTAGACTTTGCGAGGTATGATCGCAGTAGCTTCTTCAGAGATTGTTTGCTAGTGTGTGATACGCCTGTTTCTTGATTTTCGTTTTAGTTCGCAAATAGGAGAGAAATACCAGTCACGATATTACCAATCCCAAATGTCGCGACTCTCTATTCAAGGGTTTGATGTAAACACTGTTTGAACTGACGTGGAAACTTACACTGACGTATACTTGGTATGATTTCCTATAAAATATTGATCAGAATCGATGGATCAGAGGTGTGACCAGGTTACAGGTGAAACAAGTCGATACATTTAGGAAGTACAAATCAATACGAACAAGTAGGTATAGGCAAAAGAACACCACTACAACAGTTCTAGTGATTTGGCTCGATTTACGACAGACAACTTACACTCTATTGGAACATGGAAGGCAATGAACCCGTTGAATACCTGCATGTACATGTAGGTGGCGCATGTAGTCAGCCGCTCAAAAATTTTAAACAAAGTTTCGACGGCAAAATTATGTTAGAAGTAAACGACACATATCACAATCACCAAAACTGGTGCTGTTTGGGGACTGGATGTTCGCTTTCGGAAAAAAATCTGCATGCGCGTTTTCGATTAAAGTGACATAGACGGGCTCGTCTCGATGTCATCTCCCGCAACTCCCATGAACTCACACCAAACTGTAAAGAAAAAAAATGTTTTTGCAGCTCGCCACGTGACTGTGGGTTTAGTCACATTTCAACAATCCCATGGCTGACATCAAGTTGTATTGACCTAGGGAGAGCAAAGTAGCCCGGACCTGGAGGACTTTATAGTAGGGCCTACTGTAGTCTTCAGTGTGGGAACAAACGTATCAGTGGTCGTGTAATTACCTGACTGTGTTTTCAACAAAATACGCTCCCAAGGATTCAATACCGCCTTGTCTTATCAAATAGTCTTTCGTTTTAAAACCAAGCCTAAGCCAATAAAAGGCATGTTCGAGACAGAGAAATCCTAAAATCAACACCAATATCAACCGTTTAAAGCTGTACCCAGGCCGGTCGCTAGCATTTAAGGACAACTGTTTACATGCATGTATTTGCGTTTCTTATCATTGTTCGCGTAGACCCACAATGTTTAGCATCCTTAGGCACACAACTCACGAACATTTCTTTTGCGAATGAAGCCTATTTGTCATGCACTGATCTATTTCGTGTGTTCTGGTGCAAGGATGATTAATGCGTGCAACAGTTAGGTATTCAATTACAGGTTTTATAGAGGTGTACACATTTTTAAAATTTACCTAAGTCTAATTCAGATACTCATTGTACTGATGTTTTTCATATTCCTAAAGAAACAAAATTCTAAGAATAAAGTTAACATTGATGATAGCGCATATTAAAGAATGTCTGAAAGAAGATTCGGAGACCTCCAGGCGCCATTTACCCGATACCCCGACAACCACCACTCGCACCACCTACTTGAGTTAACCACAAAATGCAAGCTCTAGATATTTTATTTTACGGGGCATTTCACCACTTTATATGTCGATGAAATATTGTCTGAAGCGCTTTGGAATTTTTAAATTTTAAAAACTCATACCACTCTCATCCGATCTTGAATCGTTGCCAAATGTGCCAGTAACTCAAGTCACAGGCAATGCATACATGCGCATGCGCCATGTTCGAGGTCGCAATTTTAAAGGTTGGCCAACCTTAATAAACTCAAAGAATTTTCTTGAGTCACTGATGGTTTGAATATTCTTGTTGGGAATTATTTTATTAAAGTTCTAAAGAGCATTATGAAATTTAATCGGCTGAAGAGGCGCAATTTACTTTTTTTTGTGAATACTGAGGAAATTAAGATTTTAATAAATAAAAAGTATAATTTAAAAAGACATAACAGTGTTGACAAATCTCGAGGGGTGAGGTTCAATTTAGTTGCCGCCTGTGAGAGTTTTTCCCACTCTTTCCATAAAAATGATAATTACTCGTTTTACCAGACGTGCACAGGCCTCTCTATCCATAGGCGCACCCCCTAATTACACGGTTGTATTTAGATGTTATTGGAGTTATCATGAACGTATCCTAATAGTTTGAATACATGATGCTTACTGCAGGCAGCATAACATTTCACAGCCTTATTTTTCAACATCTGCATATGTCAAGTAGCTATATGTACGAGCAAGAAAAATGAAAACACATTTCTTATCTTCATCTCCGTAATTCACAGAATACCCGGGAGCAAATTCTGGGAAACTTATCTCGATGTGATACTGAACAAACAATGTGAAATCTAAGTCGTTGGTGTTAAGTGTAAGACGTAGCCATGGTGACAGTTTTACGAAGAAATCTAGCGCCGGCGTTATCTGGGTGACATTTTAATTTTGATCCTTGGGGTGCCGTTTGGTAAAGGTCACTAAAAGCCACGACTACAGTGCCAGACAGTTTGCACACAATAAAGGAGAATTATCAATTTGTTTCAGCGACACACAGAAATTTTAAGTCACACCGTTGAACTGCTAATGCTACTTAATACATGTAGATGAAGATTGGTTTTCTTAATCAACATTAACAGATTCAGCCTGCGGCAGGCGCCTTCAAAAAGTCTTAGTTATACTTCAGGCCAATTGTGTAACCGTTGTAGATTTTAGATATTCATTTGCCAGCTATGGGATACACGAAACCGACCGTGGCGGGTCTAGGATGTCGTAAAGGAGGCTAACCACAATGTTCGTACGTAGATATAACTTCCGCGTATACATGTAGACCCTAAAAATGGCTTGCCGACACCGTTTTTTTTTGTTTTCTTTTGTTTCAGCCGTGTCCTTTCAGGGGTGCCTTAAATCCGCCTATGCAGAATAAAGCAAGTTAATGCAAACATAATTCCACATCGGGCTTATTAAAAATTCAGTTGAATCCTTTTGCGAAGTATAGGACTCATCTATTTTGGTTTTGTCAAATTATTGTTTTGGGTTATCTCTTGAAAGATGTATTCTACATGAAGTTAATTTTACGTAACTTTAAACACTGTTGTTGTTTAATAAAACTGACACATTTAACAATTATATTCCATTACACCCTCAAAAATGCGTTTCTCGGCCGTAAAACCAATTGTGTAGCCTAACATTCAAAACATAAATTTTTTTCATCCGTTTTATCTAATTACTTATTGGAATTATTTAAAATTTTTAATGTATGCAATACCAGAAACGAGATGAAAAACATGCAAATTCGATGCAATACATTAAATTTGGAGAGGCACGAGTCCAATGAACACTAGTTTCTGCGCAAGGTGGAGCATTTTCGGTGATAACAAGTACCGCGCACCGCATTTCTACAGTCACTAAATTTATTTTGTATGATATCTATAACTGAAACATGTTTGGGCAACAATATCATTCTACCTCCCGGTAAGGTACCAATAATATGTTATGAGGAAATAGCCGTTGCATAAATGAGGTTTGGGTTTACTTAGTTATCAGCAACACTTGTTCAGATCATGTAAACAGAAATTTGATGTGTTTCCAAAGACGAGAACAGAGTGCAGTGTATAAATGAAAACGTTAGAGGTCGGAAAAGAAATTGCTTTTGTGATCCGTTTATTTGAAATGATATTCAAAGGTTATGTTTGAGACATATTTTCAACGTAAATTGCTGTTTCGATGGCCTTCCGCAGTTAAGAATGCAACTATACACAATAGCGTAAACAGTGTAAAATGCCTGTTTCATATGTACATTCGTTGAGCAAAGTCAATGATCAACAGTGAGTCAACCGTTGTGTTTGCTCAGTGGAAATACACTCACACAGTGTAGTGTAGGAGCCGATTTTTTTGTGTGGGTCACTTGTATTTTGTTGCATGTACAGTTATAGAAACATAAGTAAACACAGACAAATATCTTTCCAAATATTGAGCAATTTTTATTTCAGATAACACCAAAAACAATTGGTTTCTTTAATGGTTTGCTAAACAGACGGTTTTGGGGCACATTTCGCCGGTGGATTATCGGCAGTGAACCAGTATTCGGAAGAATAAATGTTAACATTTCCTTTGCATACATCAAAAGCGAAATAAATGTAGATATACTACAACACATTTTTTCTCAGTAGGGAATTATATATTAATATTTTCAGCTAGCAGATGTCGATTGACAGCAATAAGCACGGGGAACTGTGCCAACATGTGAAATGGATACAATCCTTGGAGCTAGCTATTTCCGGGTCTAGGTGGCGGGGCAGATACATGTAACTGTTTAGGCCGAGGGCATCCGGACTTGTAAGATATTTGCTGTGCAAATGCGTGGTTAATGATTATCGACAGCAGAGAAGGGGACTGTAGAAAAAATAATACAGCAGTTAACCGGTTCAAACATACAAATAAAACTCAAATTTGCCCGAGTTGCGAGCCAAACAAAAGCTGATTCATATTTATTGTCAGAAGACATACAGAAATCCTGACAGCCAGCGACCGCTGATTCTCTGATAAGTCATTGACGTGGCTGGTGGGGCCTCGACTGATTAACACTGTGCCATACTGTGAGGTGTTTACATCGTATTTTATTACTGTATGAGCAATTCTTGTTTTTTTACTGTTACCCATAATGCTGGGTTTTCCATGCCTCTTTGTATGGACCCTAGTTGTTCGAACTCTTCGAAAAAGGCAACGTGTCTTCTAAGGGGAGGGACATTTCATACCATAGCAGGAGTAGTAGTAGTAGTAGTAGTAGTAGTAGCAGTAGTAGTAGTAGTAGTAGGAATAATCTTTATTTTAAGTCCGCGATGTTTAGCAATGAAACATTAGCACAAGTGCTACTATCCGACAATTTTAAAAATCTACGAACAGTTCCCTTTTAAATCGCATTACACGAGACCCAACGTCTAAACTACTGTATAGGCGCGAGACCTCTCAAAGTTGATGTAGGCCCACGATTTACAAGCACAAGTTTTGCGCGAGCATTTTCACAGCAGGGTATTTTTGAAAAAAGACACAATTTTAAGGATGAAACTCTTGATTGCAGACGTCGGGATCATCCCCATGAATATGTCAGGGTTTCTACATGTACGTGTACCGGGTTCTATGTGTCCCGTTTCATGCATATCGGGGTTGTATGTGTCCCGGGTTCTGCCTTTCTATCGGCGAACTGGTCTTCATCACGTATCTGCATGTCTGATGTCGATTTTTGTATGGATCTGATAACTATTTTGCCTCCTATGGTCTCTTTATTCTTGTACTTTCCCCACTGTTTAATGTTCTAAGTTCCGAGCAGGATCGATCGTCTTGAAACATGTTTATAGTAAAAAGAGCTTGGATCACGTTGAGTTTTGGATCGATTCGAATACTATTATGTCCCCTAGTTGCATTTCAGTTGTTGCGCCTACTTGATAATCTATTAAATTTCGTGAATGATGTGCGTGCACTTTGAATTATTAGTAGAGCTGTTATGTCCCCTTTGCGCCTGTCTTCATTTCTATACAATTTCTTGATGGATCGTTCCGGATTACACGGCGACAGAACACTCCTTTGTCACAGATAAGAAAGTGCGTGACCTCGTTTCGGAAATTTGGCACATTTTCGTGTTTCTCGTTGATGTCGGAATGACGAAGAATTTCACATCACGCATCCACTGGTATTCGTCCAGTATATCAAGAGTTGCGGCAAACAGCACAGCAGTGATAGGTCTTTAGGCTTTATTAGCATTGGAAAGGACGAAGAGAGTAATAAAACCAAGAAAAATGTGTAAAGAATCAGACAACAACAAATAACATAAGAAACTCCAATAGAACGAAAACTAGGAAGCAAATATACCTGGCAGATGTTTAAGTCATTATTAGTAAATACATTGAGATTCGAGTGTCGTTGTGTAATCCAGGAAGACCCTATTGAACAGATACTTCACACGAGTCGGCTATCATTGATCTTGAAATTTGTCGAATATGTTAAGAGTGAGGGGAGCATGGCTCATGTTGATTTCGGGTAAATGCTACTGCACATCCTTAATGACCTGCCCAAGTATCTACCAAGTCAGTTACTTTATTTTCATGAAATTGTTTAGGTGTTCGACTGCTGGTGTATCGGTTGTTGTAATTTTATTATTTTACCCTTGGTGAAAACCCGCCTTACCGGTCTCTCCGTCGACCTACGTGTACCAGTATACTTACCAGTCTGTGTATCCTTCACGTTCGCTACCCTCTAACTATTTCTTTATGTACAAATGCACCAATTTCTTGATGCTTCTATACATAAGCAGCAAATACGTAATGGCTTTCAGATGATATTCACATTTTCGGTTGGTCTTTGTAGGTGATTCCAGCAATGTATCTGCCACTCCTTGGGTGCCCCACTCTGGTGGTGATCTGATATTATCAGCGTCACAATGGAGTCTTGCAGAAAGTTCTACGAGTCTAGACAGTCAGAGGCAAGTGTCTTCTGAGAATGTAAGGGTATCGTCGGATGAATCGTGGTCGTCAGTGTCAAGTAAGCAGATGAATAGCAAAAGTGTGTCCCCTTCAAGTGATATTTTGCTGTTGTCATCGTCGCTCGACCACTGGAAGCCACAATCGAAATCGATGCTCCATAGTAACGATGCAACCATTTCCTCAAGGCAAGTGTTAATGTCATCAGACCAGCCATGGTCTCTAGACTCAAGTGAAGCAGTGGTCAGCAAAAGCTACTCACTTTCAGTTGGTAATTTGAAGACATCTTCCCTTGACCCATGGATGCCACAATTAAGTTCGGAGCTTCACAGTAGGAATGCCAGAGTCACTCCTATGCAAACGCTATCGTCGTCAGAAGAACTGTGGACTCCTGAATCAAGTAACCCTACAGTAAGCAGAAGTGTCATTCCTTCAAGTGAAGAGTTGATGACACAATCGTCGGTTGACAAATGGAAAGTTGGTGCAAGTTTGATCATCCGAAGTAGTGAAAATTTAGACTCCTCTGAGCGACCATGGGCGCTTCAGTCCAGTAGCCCGATCCACAGCAAAATGGTGCCTCGTCCAAGTGAGGTTTCCCTGGTTTCATCATCGGTCGACCAATGGAAGGCACGGTTGAGTTCAATGCCCCACAGCACCGACGCCCCAGTCTCACCTACGCAAATACTAACGTCACAAGAACAACGATGGACTCCTGTGGCAAGTACTTTAATGGTCAGCAAACGTTTTTCACCTTCAAGTGGAGATATAATGCCGTCATCGTCGGTGGACAAGTGGAATTTTGGTGCTAGCTCGATGACCCAAAATACTGAAAGTGTGGCCTCTTCGGGGAAAATCAGGAAAACATCTGAACAACAATGGGAACTCAATTCAAGCACTGGAAGTTTAGGATCTCTTAGGCCAACAAAAAAATCGTCAGAGAATCCATGGGTGCCGGAGACAAGTATTCAAATGGACAGCAAAAACTTGTCTCCTTCAAGCGATGTCTTCTTGTCATCATTGTCAGTCGGCCAGTGGAAAACCCACCCAAGTTCGACGGTCTATAGTAGCGATGCAACATTCTCTTCGAAGCAAATGCTAACGTCTCGAGAACAGTCATGGGCAATCGAGTCAAGTAATTCAATGATCGACGAAAGCATCCTGACTTCAAGTGAAAAATTGATTGCGTCATCGTCGGTCGACACATGGAAGCTCAAATCGATTTCCAGCAGGCAAATACTAACGTCCTCAGAACGACCATGGACTATCGATTCAAGTAATCTAATGGTCAGCAAAAGTGCTTGGCCTTCAATGGGTGATTTATCGTCGTCTGTTGAAGAAGTGATCCCTGGTTTTAGTTCGGCTATCCACTCCAGTGAAAGCTTAATCTCTCATGAGCAAATAAGCAAATCCTCTGAACCACCATGGACGCTTGAGTCAAGTAATAAGATGGGCAGCAAAATCATGTCTCCTTCAACTAACGTTTTCCTGTTGTCATCGTCGCTCAGCCCATGGAATCCGCAGATGAGTTCAATGATCCACAGTAGCTACGGGACAGTGTCATTCTCAGATAAGCTTAATTCCCAAGAACAAACTTGGACTCCAAAGTCGAGCAATTCAATGGTCAGAACAAGTGTTTCTCCTTCCAGTGGCTATTTTATTTCGTCACTGTCTGCTGACAAATGGAACCTTGGTGCAAGTTCGATCATCCAAAGTAGGGAGAATCTTTTTTCTTCGGGGCAAACGAAATCCTCCGAGCAATCAAGGGAGCTCGAATCAAGGTATGGAATTAATAGCAAAAGCATGTCTTTTTCAAGTTACGTTCTTACAAGTCAAATGTTAACGTATTCAGACCAGGAATGGGTTATCAAGTCAACTAGCCAGATCCACAGTGGAAGTTCATATCTTAAAAGTGACGTCTATGTGTTATCATCGTCAATAGACACAGAGTACCACCACTTAAGTTCTATGCTGCACAATAGTGACAGTCAAATCCCACGCAATCGAATGCTAACGACCCCAGAGCAACCATGGTCGCCCGTGTCAAGTAGTTCAATAGCCAGCGACAGTGATTCTTTTTCAAACAGTGTTTTAGTGTCCTCATCTTCACTCGACCATTGGAGCCTTGAATCAAGTTCAATGATTGGTGGTAGCGAGAGCGAGCGCTCCTCCGGACAAATGATGACATCCTCAGACAAACGTTGGACTCCTGAGTCAAGTAATCCAATAGTAAGTAGAAGCGTCACTACTTCAAGTGATGTATTGTGGCTGTCATCATCGCTCAACCAATGGAGCCATGAGTCAGGTATCTTAGCGGTTAATGAAAGCAAATATCTTTCTAGTAGTGTTTTATTACCGTCGTCGTCGCTTGATCGATGGAATCCCGAATCCACCGCCTTGATTCGCATCAGTGATAGCACTGGGTCTTCCAGACAATTGATGACGTCTTTAGAACAAACATGGATTCCCAAATCAAGTAATCTGGTATTCAACAGCAGTGAATCGATTTCAAGCAACACATTACAACTATCTTCCTCGCTCAACCAATGGACACCTGAGTTCAGTTCGGTGGATGACACTAGCAATAACTTCATTTCTTCCCAGGAACTTATGGCATCTTCAAACCAGCTGTGGAATTCTGAGTCAAGCAAACCCGTGGTTAGTAAAAACGTTTCTCCTTCAAGTGACGCCCTCTGGTTATCATTGTCACTTTCTCAATGGAACCAAGAGTCAAGTTATTCAACCCACAACAAACTCCAGAGTAGTGACTACATAATTTCGACTGAGCACATGACGACGTCTTCAGACCAAACATTGTCTCATGAGTCAAATTTGCTGATGTTCAGTAGAAGCGTATCTCCGTCAAACGATGTAGTGTGGTCGTCATCCTCGCTCGACCAGTGGAAGCCTCAGTCGAGTTCTAAGATTTACAGTAGCAAGTACGTTCTTTCGTCCTGGCCAACACTGCATTCTTCAGAGCCATTAAGGTCTCCTGAGGCAAGTTATCCAGTAGTTAGCCAAAGCAATTCGCGTTCCAACAGCGTGTTGGTGCCGTCGTCTTCGCTCGATGGATGGAATCCTGAATCCAGCTTGGTGGTTAGCATAAGCTATAGCAAAGGGAATTCCAGACAAATGGTGACATCATTAGAACAACCATGGTCTCCCAAATCAAGTAATACGGATTTCAGCAGCAGCGTCTATTCTTCAAGTGACGTAAAGCTTTCATCGTCGCTCGACCAATGGAGTCTTGACTCGAGCTCAATGTCCCACTTTAGCGAGAACATAAGTCCCTCTGTGCAAATGATAACGTCTTCAGACCAATTTTGGACTTCTAAGTCAAGCAAATCTATGGTTAGTGAAATCGTCTATCCTTCCAGTGCCGACCTTTGGTTGTCATCGTCACCTTCTCAATGGAACCTACATTCAAATTCAATGTTGCACAGCAAGAACCAGAGTAACAGCTACGTATTTTCGTCTACGCCCATGGTGATGTCCTCAGAGCAACCATGGTCTCTGAAATCAAGTGGTCGAATGATCAGTCGAAGCGTCTCTCCTTCAAGTGGGATATCAGGGTCTTCATCGTCGTTGAACCAGTGGAATCTTCAGTCGAGTTCTGGGATTCACAGTAGCGACTACGTTGATTCATCTGCGCAGATGTTCACAATTTCGAAACAACCGCGGACTCCCGAGTCAGATTACCCATCAATTAGCAAAAACATTTCACTTGCAAGCGGTGGTTTAATGTCGGTGTCGTCTATGGACCAATGGAATCCCGAAACGACTTCCGTGATTCAGACTAGCGATAGTATGGCCTCTTCCGGACAAATCATGACATCCTCAGGGCACCAAGGGGCTCCCAAGTCAAGTAGTCTCATGTTCAACAGCAACGTTTCTCCTTCAAGCTATGTATTAGGATTGTCATCGTCCTTGGACCAGTGGAATTTTCAGTCGAGCTCTAAGATGCAGAATAGCGACGTTTATTCGTCCACACAAATGCTGCATTCTTCAGAACAATCATGGACTTTCGAGTCAAGTAAAGCAGTGGTTAGCGAGAGTATTTCGCGCCCTAGCAGTGTTTCACTGCCGTCATCATCGATCGGACGATGGATTCCCGAATCAAGCATGGTAGATAGCAGTAGCGATAAAATAGGGTCGTCCGGACAGTTGGCGACATCTTTGTACCAACCATGGTCTCCTGAATCACGCAACCCGCTACTCAGCAGCAGCATCTTACTTTCAAGCGACATATTAGAGCTCTCATCGTCTCTCGACCCATTGAGCCCTGACTCGAGCTCAGTGGCTCACAGCAGCGGTAACTTAATCCCGTCCGGGGAAGTGATGACTTCTTTAGACCAGTTGTGGACAGCTGACTCAAGTATACCTCTGGCTAGTAAAAGTGTCACTCCTTCAAGTGATATCCTCAGATTATCGTCACCTTCTCGATGGAACCTAGAGTCAAGTTCATTAACCCAGAGAAAGATCCAGAGTAGCGACTACGTATTTTCGACTGAGCACGTGATGACGTCTTCAGACCAAACATTGTCTCCCGAGTCAAGTATTCCGATGTTCAGTGGAAGCGTACCTCCATCAAGTGATATATTAGGGTCGTCATCCTCGTTCGACCAGTGGAATCCTCAGTCGAGCTCTAAGATTTACAGTAGCAAGTACGTTCTTTCGTCCTGGCCAACACTGCATTTTTCAGAACCATTAAGGTCTCCTGAGGCAAGTTATCCAGTAGTTAGCCAAAGCAATTTGCGTTCCAACAGCGTGTTGGTGCCGTCGTCTTCGCTCGATGGATGGAATCCTGAATCCAGCTTGGTGGTTAGCATAAGCGATAGCACAGGGAATTCCAGACAAATGGTGACATCATTAGAACAACCATGGTCTCCCAAATCAAGTAATACGGATTTCAGCAGCAGCGTCTATTCTTCAAGTGACGTAAAGCTTTCATCGTCGCTCGACCAATGGAGTCTTGACTCGAGCTCAATGTCCCACTTTAGCGAGAACATAAGTCCCTCTGTGCAAATGATAACGTCTTCAGACCAATTGTGGACTTCTAAGTCAAGCAAATCTATGGTTAGTAAAATCGTCTATCCTTCAAGTGCCGACGTTTGGTTGTCATCGTCACCTTCTCAATGGAACCTACATTCAAATTCAATGTCGCACAGCAAGAACCAGAGTAACAGCTACGTATTTTCGTCTACGCCCATGGTGATGTCCTCAGAGCAACCCTGGTCTCTGAAATCAAGTGGTCGAATGATCAGTCGAAGCGTCTCTCCTTCAAGTGGCATATCAGGGTCTTCATCGTCGTTGAACCAGTGGAATCTTCAGTCGAGTTCTGGGATTCACAGTAGCGACTACGTTGATTCATCTGCGCAGATGTTCACAATTTCAAAACAACCGCGGACTCCCAAGTCAGATTACCCATCAATTAGCAAAAACATTTCCCTTGCAAGCGGTGGTTTAATGTCGGTGTCGTCTATGGACCAATGGAATCCCGAAACGACTTCCGTGATTCAGACTAGCGATAGTATGGCCTCTTCCGGACAAATCATGACATCCTCAGGGCACCAAGGGGCTCCCAAGTCAAGTAGTCTCATGTTCAACAGCAACGTTTCTCTTTCAAGCTCTGTATTAGGATTGTCATCGTCCTTGGACCAGTGGAATTTTCAGTCGAGCTCTAAGATGCAGAATAGCGACGTTTTTTCGTCCACACAAATGCTGCATTCTTCAGAACCATCATTTTCTTTCGAGTCAAGTAATCCAGTGGTTAGCGAGAGTTTTTCACTCCCTAGCAGTGTTTTACTGCCGTCGTCATCGATAGGACGATGGATTTACGAATCAAGCATGGTAGATAGCATTAGCTATAAAATAGGGTCGTCCGGACAGATGGCAACATCTCTAGATCAATCATGGTCTCCTAAATCAAGCATTCCGGTCTTTAGCAGCAGTTCTTTTTCTTCAAGCGACGCAATAAACTTGTTATCGTCTTTCGACTCAAGCTTGGTGGCTTACAGTAGCGATAACAGAGTTTCTTTAGGGCGAATGGTGACATCTTCAGTGCTGAAGTGGACGTATGAGTCAAGCAAACCTATTGCTAGTAAAAGTATCACTCCTTCAAGTGACGTCCTCTTGTTATCATCGTCACATGCTCAATGGAACCTAGAGTCAAAATCAAGATCCCACAGTAGCTACTACGTATTTTCGTCTGAGCAAATGATGACGTCTTCAGACCATCCATGGTTTCTCAGTTCAAGTGGTCTGTTGGTCAGTGGAAGCGTCTCTCCTACAAGTGCTGTATCTGAATTGTCATCGTCGTTTGACCAGTGGAATCCTCAGTCGAGTTCTAAGATTCATAGTAGCGAGTACGTTGTTTCATCTGCGCAGGTGTTTACATTTTCAAAACAACCGCGGACTCCCGAGTCAAATTACCCATCAATTAGAAAAAGCATTTCAATTTCAAGCACTGGGTTAATGTCGGGGTCGTCTATTAATCAATGGAATTCAGAATCGACTTCGGTTATTCTGGTCAACCATAGTGTGGTCTCTTCCAGAGAAATCATGACATCCTTAGAGCAATCGTGGTCTCTCAGCTCAAGTCGCCTCATGTTAAGCAGCAGAGTCTCTCCTTCAAGTTTTATATTAGGTTCGTCATCGTCACTCGATCAATGGAGTGCTGAGTCGAGTTCCGTGGATCACGTTAGCGATAGCAAAATATCCTCCGGTCGAATGATGACATCTCAGGTCTTCAGTTTCTCATCGTCACTAGGAGAATGGAATACCAAGTACAGCTTGATGGCTCGCGGAAGCGATAGCCTAGTCAATTCAATGGTAAGGATGACTTCTTTTGAACAAGTCCGGTCTTCCAAGCACAGTAGTTTGATAGGCAGCAAGGACGTTACTGCTTCAGTTGGTGGATCCCTATCGTTATCCACGCTTGATAATGGTAATGCTGATTCGAGCTCCATGGTTCTTAATAGCAACAACGTTTATCCTTCCAGCTATATAAGCAATAAAGTCGCTTCTTCTACTCAAGCACTCTCAAATTCGGATCAACCTTGGGTTCTTGAATCAAGCTCTCAGACTCTTGCTGTTTATTTATCTACTGTTGTCGAAGAATCCTATATCCGATCATCTTATCCGTTTTCATCAGTCCCAAGCAGCAGTAGTATGTTACCGTCTAATGAAATGTCTTCACAATCCCATCAATCAAAGTTTCTCTTTTCAAGCAGCCGGATGGAAACTGTATTTTACTCGAACGTCATGTCATCTTCATCCACGGATAAGCTACATTCAAGGTTAAGCTCTTATGACTCAAGAAGGAGTGGCATTACGTCGTCACTGCAATCAGAGCAACCATGGGAATTTGAGTCAACACAAATGGTATCAAGCGTTCTTTCCTCAGCTGCTACTACGTCGTCCTTTTCGTTTGACTTCTCGTTAACTCAGCCCAGTTTCGTTCAATCATCCAGCGCAGATGTGCAACACTCAAGACGGATGGTATCGTCTTCTCATCTACAAGCAAGTACTGAAACAAGTACGGACGTTTGGAATACAATGACGTCAGTTAACAAGCAAAGCTCGCTTTCGTTTGTGGATTTGTCGACAACTAAATCTCTTCATTCCTTTGGTGATCTTACATTGTCAATGGTGGAGTATTCGAGTGCAGTTAGAAGCACGTTGGCAGCAAGCAGAAGTCACATACAAGCTTCAAGTCAAACGGTGTCTTTTTCAGAGCAACCGTGGGGTTCTGAATCCAACTCTCAGTTAATTAGCTCTTACTCGTCAGCCATCGGGTCTCCGCCATTTACAAAATCTTCAGATATAAATCGAAGTTCATTTGTAAGTAGCAGTGATGTTCGTCTAACGAGTCTGCAACTTTTGTCTTCAGATCAACCATGGACCATTCAATCCAGATACGAAAATGTTAACTCCTCCATTGACGCGTCAGGGTCTATCGTTGATTTGACCTCATTTGCGGCGAGTTCTGTATTAGCCACTACCTATGACCTTCAGTCTTCGTCCGAAGGTCAGCTGTCTTCCTTTATTTTAACAAGTTCACCGCTGGTAAGCACTGCTGATGTTACATCTAGCCAAACCATCTTGTCCTCCGACCTATCCAAGACGAAGCAATCTACCATCACTGTTAAGAGCAATTATATTCCGACCAACACTGCGTGGCCTTCCATCGAATCCTTATATCAAACGTTAAGCACACACGTGCAGAGCGCCGCAAGCACGTTTGCAACTGAGGAACAAAGCAGCATATCTTCCAGTGTTCCGGGGGAAATCACCGCCACCGCCGAATCGGTCTCCTTGTTACCAAGTAAGTCTTTGTCGTTTTGAAAACACACGTATATGCATGTGTTCTAAATCACATTAGGTACATGTATAACATAAAATGAACAAGTTGAGAATGTTCTTAACATGAGGTCTTGCCATGAATGTAGCGATCTGTAACCGTTAACCTGAACGTGTGCCATTGACCAGCCACAAACCAGCCTTTGGCGCATTTCCTTGTGTATTTATTGGCATACTAACCCATGACCAATGTAAACTGGCTATTGTTCAACTGGAGATGGTCTTTTTCAGGCATTTCTCAACAGCCGAGTAGTTCGTTGATATCTTATTCGAGCGATATTCTACCATCATCAGCAAGTTCTGAAATGCAACAGAGTTCCTCAGCGATTGTTGGTAAGCAATCAACCAGCCACGGTTGGGACGCCTTGAAATTAATTTTCATACAATTTTTTAGTGATTTTCGGGAATTTCGTAGGATTTTCTGTCAGTACTTATGTTTCTTTAGAATAGCATTCGTTGTTCGTGTTACATTGAGGGTGCCGTCTTATGAATCAGGCTTCTTTCACAAAAGGAACATCGGCATGAAATAGCTCTCAAACGGTAACTTCTTCGGATTAGTCTTTATTTTCACGGAGTCAGGACCATAAATGCAAGAAATTGACTGGACCAAGTGGACGATCTCACGTGCTGATCATGATTTGCTAAGCATTTGGAAAAATGCAAGTTCTTTCTGTTACAATTATCAAGTTGAGTCCAGTCCTGAAACGATGATATAAACCAAAACCAACTCTTTCCGACAGAAGAAATGCTCTTATCAGGTTTTAGAATAATTTCCTCGTGTGCGCTATCCGACACCGTGTTTACATTGTTATAGATAACGATCATTGCTTATCAGCGCCCTGTATGAACAACGGAACCTGTGTGGATGAGGTCAGCGGCTATACTTGCAACTGCGTTGCTGGGTTTACTGGAGACAATTGTGGAACCAGTAAGTTAAGTTTAAGTCTTTTTATAGTACCCTCAAATGCTGACTTTTTCGGAGAAAACTTCCAATGAAGCTTAAATTGCAGACATTTTTAAATTTAGATAACAAGCCAAATATGTTTTACAATCAGAAGGAGTGTATTTTTCTTTGTTGTTCCCATGAGTTGGCGTATTTTACCTTGGTATACTTAGATGCACATACACTGTACGAATAGGCCTACTGCATTTAATCGGCGTAGTTTATATCCTTTACATCATGGACTTAAAAGCACCATTCGAATCATAATGGAGAGGTATATCGTACATCTGTGCTGAGGAACCTACGGATGGCGATACACTTGAAACAACCAACCTCTTTTGGGCACTAGATCTTATTCTGATAGCCTATTGTCAACTTCTATACTTAGAAATCTCACAATTGGCGGTACCTGCGCCGTATTGAGTCCAACATTAAGGCCTTGCCGTCCATTATAATAGTTTTCTCACTTAACACAATTAAAGTCCTCTAGCCTTATGCATCTCCTGGATGTATAGCAGTTTACTTTGGTATACAACCAATCCATTTTCTCAAGAAAAAGACATCAGGAAATTGGACAGCGTCACGAAATAAACAACGTTACAAGCTAGATCCAAAAAATGCGAATTTCTACTCGGTATGACACAATTGAAAACTTACGAGACGGGATTCCGGCGTGAAAAAGTAATGAAAAACGAATGGCAAAAATAAAACGTTTGTACATTAAAAAGAAACTGAAAACTTCCTACCGAGTTTTTGAATGTTTAAAATATTATAGGTTATATGCTTTCAACAGATTAGACACCCATTATGTAACATTAATTCTGAATTGCACGGAGCAGGTGAATTCGAAACCTTTCGTAATCAAAGAACATCTGTCCTGTTAAAAAATATTCATTTTCATCATGAAATATTGAACAGCTTAGAGACATTCTGATTACGGAACATCTGGATAGAACATAACAAGGAAGTTAATATGCATGAAGGTATTGAAGATCTGACAGTTCCGAAACAAAAATACCATGATTTGTTTTATCACTCCTCGGATAAGTGTCTCACTGGATGGCTTTTACAAGTGGTGACTCTCCACGTGACGTCATTCATTTCTAGATATCAACGAGTGCTCGCCCTCGCCCTGCTTTAACGGAGGAAGTTGCGTGGATGGCATCAACTCGTTTACTTGCAAGTGCGGGGCGGCTTACGACGGAGCTCTATGCCAGTACAGTAAGACACGTTGCGTTCACAATTCAGTTGACGCGGGGTTAAACCCACGCTTTCTGTAAAACCAAGTTTTGATTTTGGTCACTTACCGTTAGAAGTGTTCTGGCGTTGTTCCTTGCTCAGTTTGGAAGTGATCTCTTTGCTCGGGAAGGACTGACAGATCATTACTTCCTCAGGTAAAAGAATTTCAGTTCACTTCTTGACCTCGTTCCCAGGAAATGACAAACTTCTAGTTTTTTCTAAAGTCAGAAATCACAAACATTTAACTAAGGAACGATTTGAGACCAGGTTCATAACGATGAATGGGCAAAATCAAAACTTGTGCTTTGACAGAAAGCCCCTTTGACTTACAAATACTGTTACTTCTTGTGAGTTTGTGATGACATATCAACCGATGAACAATTTCAGTTACAAATCTGTCTTGCAAATATCTTTGTCGCTAAGACCACTTTTAAAGGTCGAATAAACTCGCTGCAGTAAACCAAGTTATCAATGGGCGACCATTTCGCTCAGGGTCTGAGCTCAGTCCACTAGGGTAGGTTGCTTACACAACTGTTAACTAAGACCCACCACGAAAACGTTTGTATGCCAGGTCACAGACAGTGGTGTTCTTCAATGGAACTATTTAAAGTTTGCAGAGAGGATCTGGCACATGTGTACGTCTAGCTTTGTTTCTTGGTAGTGATGCGTGGTGTTACAAATTTATTTATTCCACTATCAGGGGTCCCATAACAAAAAATCCAACTATTGAAGGACTCCTTTATTTCTTTATTTGGGAAGTCGAATTTGTGCATGCTCAGTAATGCCCAAGATTTTCTGGAAAGCAGATGGTTACACAGCAAAGTCTTGTTGTGACAATTTAAAAAATCATTCTAAAGCCCACGGCAATTAAACGAAATGTAATAACATTAACTTTACACGGATTAATACAATTCCACGAGAATGTGTACCTTGTTTTAATATGGATATGTAGGCGGATCTTTGGCAAATGTGCGTCGATTTTGACCAATAACACCGTTGTGGTCGACATCTAATCAGATGATTAAAAAATAAATATCAAAATTAAAAGAGAAAAATACAACAGTTCAAATGCGAAGCTGTTAACGCAAACAAACTGCTGCACACTTGTTTATGTGTCGGTCCGTATAAACATACCCCAACTTACGGACCCTGGGCTTCATACCCTGAGCGAAATGTGTCGTTCAACACCGGTGAAGTCACTCCAGCTCACCTTTAAACATATAGGCGAAGACGTCAAGACGTCGCGTGCACAGTACATGTAGATTTCTCAGATCCTTTATTGCCACATGAAACATTTACTGTACGTTATTTTACAGTCTTACGGTGGCGTAAAGAAAGACATCCCACAAAGCTCTATGCTTGGACGTGTACCAGTCGGTTTTCGTCTTTGAAAACCAATGTGTGGCGACAAATCATGGGGAATACGTAGCTGTTTTGGAACTTTTACTATAGCATTGGTCCCACGCGTATACAAGATGTTATGGAAATATATGCAAACTTTCATATGAATACTGCACTCATTTCCAATAATTCTACAGCCTTGCGCATGACTAGAATCACAGAAAAGTCAGTGGCACTTAAGGACACGAGGGTGGGATTTCTCACTCGGCAAAACAATGTCTAAATAATGCCACTTTTCCTCTTAACCTTGTAACGGTAACACTTAAATTTACTCGAAAATTTATTAAAAATGACCAATCACATTCCCCGAATCGAACATTGAGCGGTCACGAAATAAATGTGCCAATTGCTGCAAAGTAAAAATTTTCCCCCTTAACCGTCTAGCGTTTTCTCCCATTTACTTTAACAACGTCTGCCATTGATTTTACACAAATATTAAGTTACTTTCAGATGTGTGCGCCTCCCGGTACAGCGTTTCATATAGTCTAAGACTGACTCCTGTCTACCACTTGATGACAAGTGTATTTCTTCAGCTATTGAAACGATAAACAGATGACACAGCCTCTGTTGTATACGCCAATGAATATGAGATTTTAGACTTTTAAACGTAAAATTTGAACTTCTTTTCAGAAACTGTCTATACACTTTACCCGAGTTACAAAACCGGAGCTAGACAACTGTCAAGTCGCTTCGCAAGTCAAAGGTTGCAACTGGATTACAACAATGCAGGCGTATTCGTATTTGGCGAACGCCACCGGCGCATCTACGTAAGTATTCATTTAGTGTGACAATTGAGCGTGAGTAATACTGTAGGGTAGTCTAATACAAAATAGCGGAAACCATGACAGAACGAGATTCACGCATACACGTAGTCCTTAGTTATTGACTTTTACTGTATATATGACCTCGACGGGTGCCAACTGTCGTGGCCGCTCACTTTTATAATTTATCACTGTAGGCCTATGCTTCAATTCTTCAAGTTCTTCTATGGGAGACTTTGTAACGTTGAACGTGACGTGTTACTATGCCACTAGTCCTTTTTTCTTATATTTTAGGTGAGCAAAAATGGCATCATCAGCTTTGGTAATCGCTACCGCGCTGAATCTCCAAAGAATATTGACCTCATACGAAAAAGGAGATCTTTCGTCGCGCCTTTTTGGACTCGCCAAGATGTTCGTTCCTTTGGCTCAGTGTCTCCGGGAGTGTATTACAAGGAATGCTATCGCTACAATGGAGCAAAAACGCAAACAGATATTGATATCTTAAATATCGCTACATCAGATGTTCAATTGTTTGCTAACTTGCCCAATTTCAAGGCAACGTGGGTGTTGCTCGTAACGTGGGACCAAGTATCTCTTGAGCCTATACAGTGGTATTCAGCCTCAGTGAGTATTACATGTATCTGTTGCAGTTAAAGTATGCAGATTGTGCACAATAACGTGTAATGTGTTTCGTTTTCCGACAACTTACGACTTATACCCATTTTCGCCCTACGAGGGCAACTATCGCAGACGTGTTATCGAATCTTCTGATTTACATGTAGATCCATCGATACTTGTGTACATGTTATGCAATGAGGTTTGAAAGATTGTATTGCAAGTTCTCTATGTTTACTAGCATTTGGTTGTCACTGCAAAATTCATCATTACGAAAATAATGCTATTTTAGAACAACACGTACCAAGTCGCTCTCGTCACAGACGGGGAAATCTCGGTTGCACTTTTTAACTACGGTGACATGTTTGGTAGCGATTTAATCAACTCGAAGGTATACATGGGTTACTACGACTACTTGAGCGGACAACGGTATTCGCCGTATTTGTCTGGAACGCCTGCTATGCATGTACTTGACAGAATTGTCGGGAATGCTGGGAGCGGACAATCTTGTGAGTATCATTCCCCGTGACTGTTGTGTAGCAGACATTGGCAAGAATTGAAGATTTGTAGTTGACGTTATTTCTGTTAGTCCATGACAGCACATGGTTGAACAAGAGATTTGCAATTAATACGCAGTAATGTTAGTCAAATTATTAATTCATAAGACGAAAGATAAGACGCATTTGTGAATGTTCGTTTTGAGAGTCTGATCTGCATTTGACTTCATATTTGCCTTCTCACGAACATTCAGCATTGTATATATGTATATTCCCTCTGACGCAGCTCTACATGGGAAGGTCACCAGATGTTAGCATGGGAGTTCAAAAATCAAGCGGGCTTTCTCTGTCTCATTTCTGTAGAGCAGTGAATTTGTTAATGCATAGTGTGGTCTGAATTTCGTTCTATTCTTTAGACCAGGGGCGCTGGTGGTTCAGATTAGATAGTAACGATGATGATGCTATTAACTATGGTCAAAAGTGCTTCGAATGGGCAATAGCCGAGGACGCCTACATTGCTCAAGTTGACAGGATACGAAGGTCTAGCATTGATTGTCCGTGCGGTTGGAGAATGGCAGTGCTGGACAGACGCTTCAGGGTAGACAGGAATTCGGACTTCTTCAAGGGAGGTGACCAAATCTGCTATTATCGGAGGTTCCCGATACGCTGGGGATTGCTGTATGGAAGCGGCATTGTGAGTATTTGTTTTGCATGAAGAACTCAGCGTCAACGTCAGTAACACCAACAAAGGACTTTCGAAATGGCTGCACCGAATTGAAATTCACTAACTCGCCAGACGGCCTTCAGGTCTTTGGTGGACAGGCGTTCAGCGCCACTTACATGTACATGTATCCCTTGTTATTCGGACAGGTTTCAACCTACTGGGATAAAAAAACTTTATAACACCTTGTCTGCTATTTTAATGGAAGCAAATTTCCATTGCTGTGTGATGGGATGTACCAATTCTCTACAAAATTGCAAACCTTTTGAAACATTGAACAATGAGCAAGGACGTCCTGTTCTTCCCTCTGCGAAGTTGTATCCGCGATGGCCGCCGCTGATAAAGCAGGATAATTTCGGTATCAACCCGTGTTAAAAAGCTAAAAAATAGAGAAATTTAACTAATCAAACAACGCTAGGGGATGACTGGAATTTATTCCTCTGCTTTTATATTTATGAACCACCGTATGTAGTAGCTGAATTTCTGTCAAACAAATCCGAGTCGGTATCCATCGGAAGTGGCTTTAGTAATCTCATTACCCAAGAGATTGCCAATATACATGTAAAAAGTCCTCTATTTCACATGCTGATGTAGGTCCGTAGAGTCACGTGCATCTCAATAATTTCTGAGTCAGGGGCTAAACCACGGCATGCTAAACCAGAGCGGAGTATATCATTGATAACAACCAGTTAATTTGATGTAATTTTGAAATTTGAAGCGATGGGGGCACATAATGTTGCTAACTTTGGTGGAGCAGAACGTAATGGTCTCAAGTTTGTTCACAAATCATTACTTTATCTTGCGGGCCCGGTAATGCTTTTGTTACTGTTAACATGATCATTGTTTCCAACACCACTATCATGAATATTATTGTTACTTTTAATATTATTATACAAATTCCCACTATGGATTTTCCCTTCACAATTTTCAGTACTTTTATAAATGTATACACTATATTTGTACTAATGACATTACTACCAATATCCTCATTCCATTTCTAATTCTCATTACACATGCACAGCCTGCATTACTTGCTAATTTGACCAGGAACTGTCAATGCCATCAATGTTGTTACTGTCACTATTGACATCATGATCATTGGCGTGATAATTGATTATGTTGTAGTTTCCAAACGTATCAATTTCAGAGTTGCTGTTATGACATAAACACCTGGAGTTTAATTACTTACCAACCGTATGCGGGCTCATGGCAACGTTTCCATCCACGTTACACAAACAGCCATTTGATCAACGATGTCCTTCCGAAGGAGTGGTGTTGTGACTATACAGACAACTGCGACATCTACTACACCTACCGGCCAGTAAGGGACTGCAGCTTCTACTTCCGCCCACGCAGAGGTACTAGATCCTTTTATAACGTTCACGACTAAGTACGCAGTGGATAAAACATTACTTCTGCTCAGTTGATATCATGGGAGCACCAAAACTGGTGCGGAGTTAGGTGTCATTTCCTTGTCAAGTGGTAACACTGTTTTGCTTCTCACCATAATATGTACCAATAATTCATTATTGCCGGCTGCGGTTATGTGAAACTGTGCCGATATTTGCACCCTATTAACATTTCAAACAAAAAGAAAACAACAGCTACCGCTCGTAGCAAATCTAACAAAACAATTTTCGACCATTATCGAAATCAGTCAAATGTATTACATGATACGATAGAACTGTGTCTCTTAGTTTTCTTCTAGAATATCATCCAACGTTTTTACGAACCTTAAAAGAATGTCATGATATTCTCATCTTAGACCTTTAAAAATGGCAGGCAAGCCGTTGACGCGACATCTGTCGTCCTACTGAATTCGGATGTTGCTAAGTTGACATCGAGGCTGTCCAGGTACATAAAGACGTATCAAGTGGGTGTTTCAAAAAGTCATTAAACTTCTGCATCAGGTTCTCCTTTCACCTTTAATTTCAATCGTTGTCAGGCTTTACTGAAGGAGATCCTCACGTGACCTCTTTGGACGGAGTAAAGTATACATTCAATGGTTTGGGTGAATTCACCATGGTCGACACCCCAAACCAAGCATTCCAGCTACAAGCCAGAACCGAGAGAGTTCCCAAGAAGAATGACACGGGCTTCCTCAACGCTACAATCTACACGGCTTTTGCAGCTAGGGACAACGACTCCGATACAGTTCATATTGAAATGAGCCCCAATAAAACAAGTAATTTTTTGAGTTTACATGTTTTCTAATTTGACAGCATCTTTCTTTTAATCTCGAATCTGTGTTTGATGGGACATGTAGAACGCAATGGTGTTGGAAACACATCTGTGTAGGAAACACCCCTGTGATTGATCACCAAACACACGCGAAATTCACTGTATGTACATTGTAAGTTTACTCCAAGCAATTAAGCTACGTGCCGTGGCCAATTTTCGAGTCGAGTACCGTCCAGTGGTTTGCTCCAACGGTGAATGACAGTGGAATACATATATCTAACGAGTTATAACCTACACACTCATTGTGGTTCTCAGTTAAATTCAGTCAGAAGCTTGCATACACCTGTAGGTGAGTTAAGAGGCTCTTGATTCTTTTGTTCCAGCTGTGATTGCCTATGTAAATGGTAGGATAGTTGAAAACTTTGATGCGGACTTCTCTAACGTTGAACTGACCAGAGATAGCAGCCAGTCGATCACAGCCAGTTTTGCGTCAGGTAAGAGTGGCCAATTCTCGTTAGGTTGGCAACACAATTACACGTGTCACCTGAACAGAGCCAAGCCTTTGACACTCACCAATATTTTTGGCAATTTTAGTGACCAATTTTGTAACGTTTTTCTATTGGCTTTTTAGGCTACGCCGGTTGACCTGTTTATGATCCTACGGTGTTCGGCTACTAAGCTTCCGTGTCCATCCCCCACGTTGTGCAATTCATTTCGAAAAACCCAGTTTGAATATTCTGCACTAAATTCCCCTGATATTGCCCATCGAAATAGAGAACAGTGTTTTTCCAGTTCATCATTTGGGGGAATGTTACGATATCTTTTGTTTCGACCTTCCCGTCAGCAAATCACTTCCGTTACATTGCAGGTTTCTCGCTTACTGTGACCGTCAGTGCACAGAACCTTGGCCTTGGCTTGAATGTTCCACCAGACTTTCAAAATTTGACACGAGGCTTGATGGGCCCGTATAACGGCAACCAGAGCGATGACTTTACGTACCCCAATGGAACTGTGCTTTCGACAAGCGTGTCAGATAGAGAGAAATTCTTCTACGGCATGACATGTAAGTTGAAGTTGATAGCAACCTCGTCTAGTCACACCATAGAATCCGCCATTTTGCAAGGTTCTGTTTAAATGCAACATTACTCAGCAACACGTCCTAAAGTATGCCATGCTGCAGGATAATACGGGCCATCATGTAGGTTCCTACAGAACAAATTTGATTCAAAGCCTGTTACTCTTCCTCTTCAATTCAAAATTTCAATTTCGGAACAAAATTCCTTCAGACGAAACAGTGGAAGTATATTACTTATTATATGACAACTGCGTATGTTTTTAGTTGTCACGGAGCATCTGTATGACGTTCGTTTGCGAATAACGTTTAATCTTTATGACGCACAGTAGCTCGTGATGCCATATACAGTAGTTACTTGTGATTGCTTTCACACTGTTCTGCGTTTCATTTCAATGAAGGGGCTATCCAGCAGATTTCATCAAGCCTGTTTTACTACAAACCCGGAGAAACATTGACTTCCTTCATCATACCCGGCTTCGTACCAGTATTTATGGACGAGCTGAACATTACTTCGGAAATGAATCAGACGTGCGGCGGAGACGCAGAATGCTTATTTGACTTCGCGGTCACGGGGGACCCGAGCGTGGGGCTATCCACGAAAGAAACTGCTGAACTAAACGAAAAGATTGTAGTGGAGTTAGGTAGGTACGAAATGGTATACCATTGTAAATAAGAGGTTAGACATTAGTATTTTGTAAATAAAACTTTTTATATGGGGTATGGTATGTATTACAAGTAGCATACCGATGTTTGACCTAATACTGGTTTCTCTTTTATAACCTTTTATTACATTGCATATCCTTCTCCTTGGCAACAAAAACGTCTGATCCTGACTACCATCGAAACATCAATTGGTGGTTCATAACCAAACTGTTTGAATTTTTACATGCACATACGCAGCATTTGAAAATAACATTCTTCAAATAGACGACTCCGATGCGTGAACACTGGCATTTGTTGTATTTGACATGGTAGCCATTACATTGACAACGCGTAAAATGGGGCAGTTCAGGAAGTAGCGGTTTAATATTTACACATGTTGACAGGTTTAATTAATCCAAGCAAGACTCAGCTTAATCTTAGACACATGTATACGCTGTAAGTATATGCAACCCACCCGGCATACTGCTGGTTGACCTATGAAAACATTAAAATGTAGCTTCCTGAACTGCCTCATTTCAGATATTCACTGTAGAATAAAGCTAGGCGCCCGGTTTAGAGGCTTTAAGTGAAAAATACAACGCTTTAACTGCACTCGACCAACCAGAAGTGTTTAAATCAACACATTTTCTCTTCTTCTGGTCATTCTTTTCAAAAATGTGTCCCATACATGTACATTTGCGATACCTTGTATTTTTACGTTATTCTTGCTGCTTTGATTGAATGGCTGTGTATATAATTGGATTGTTTGTTTGTAAATGCCGCGCTTTTCTAAGACTGCTGAAGCGGATACTGAAATGTTGCTGTAGGACCCCTTCGACGATCGCTCATAGGCTTAAATATCAGCAACTCATTGTTTGCAAATGGTGTACTGAGCGCTTCACAGTTGGTGTGATCTGGTTCAAACTGCCCCATGTGCGTCTTGGAAGCTGAGACCCCCCGGCATTTAGGGGAAATTTGTCCTGCTTATCAGGGTCATCGCAATATTCTGCTAGATGGAATGTAACTTGCCTGGTAGACATTGTCAGATCGTGCAGGTACAATAGCCTTTCTAATTTCCTGAGGAAAAGGGAATAGTAGAAGACGTCACTCACAAGGTACCCCTTTGAGTCTTACTGAGATGATTAGTGCCATGGGTCCGACTAGTTGTGTGGCCTATATGCACGCCTGGTGCACTCCAGAAAGCACCAGGTCACATGCCTATTTTCAGCGCTTCAATGGGTTGGCAACTGAGGTGTTCGTTTTCAGTTCCAGATTCCATCGCAGATAATTCCATATTAGCGATCATACATTGTACTACCTTGGTAGGTTTGTGTAGTCGTTTTCATATTTAGCTTCTTTCTGCACAACGACTTAATTACCATGTACTTAAAGTCCTTGTTGCAAACTGCTCATGTGGTTCTAGTATCCGAAAATACTTACTACATAAATTCTTATTTTCGACACCCTTTCTTTATATTCTTTTCGCCTTTCTTGCCAAAAGCGATTTTTAACAGTATTTGACCCTTCTCTCTGAGCGTATGATTACCGGTTGTCATCGGTCATTTCCGTACCCACATTTCCGGCTCATCAGTTCAGGAACTTGTCCTGAACGCCGCCATTTTTTCCTTGTAACTGAATGTGCTATGGCTTGCTCGAAAAGTCTTCATTATTTTGTTTTATTAGTAATATATCGTGATTCGTTTGCATATGTAG
>NMRA01000004.1:818943-894366 GCA_002633005.1 Phoronis australis | reverse complement strand
TATTTTGACTATAGTCTTCACTGGTAGCTGGTGACTGAGGCTAACTAAGGTCTGCCGCGGCAGTGTGACACAGGACTAACCAGCCCGTAATTTCATGCAAGTGTCTGAAACTACCCTTGAATATATGCAGCATTTATCATTTGACTATTTTACTTCGACAAAACAGCTTGCAACCGCATGCATTTACCGTTCGCCAGTGTCTGGTCTCGATCCGCACCGGGTCCGATAGGCTGCGGTCCCGAGTCTAGCAAAATAATTTCTGTCAAAATTTATTCGCCACATTTCTTCAGCAAATTCCATAAAATTGTCCGTAGTTTGATTTTATCAAAATTAAGGCGCGCTGTCGATTTTTTTTATCCCCGTTTGCTGGCTGGTAACAGTACAGGCACTGCTCCAGTCGCACTGAATGCGTTTTCTCGGCCTGGGTTCCTGAATGAATTGTACTTCCGGGTTCGCGGCAAGTTCAAAATGGTGGTGTTTCTTCGGGTGCGAATCGTGAGTGGCGCGTTCATTTAAACTGTTTTCGAGTACGGATCGTGTATTAGTTATGGGGTAGGTACTTCTTGGATCCTTATAACATCTTCTAACCATGTAATAAAGGTTAACAACGCGTGAGACAAGGACTTTAACGTATATTTCCACGATTATTGCGAGAAAATGACTTTGGCACGTTTGTATGATTTGTTTCGATGTATAACAAGCGAAAATTCCGTTTAATTTGACTCTTATTCGACATACTCTGGTCCAAAATATTAAGAGAAGGTAAAAACTTTCGGCTTGATGCTGTTAATGTATGTTTGTTTGTTTCTTCAAAGCAAACACTCCACCGACGCTGACTGGAACTTTGAAACTCAACGCAACTGTAAATGTCACCCAAACAATAGAGCTCATAGCTTTAGACGCCGATGGTGACAACATCACTGTCAATGTTCTAAGCGAGAAACTCGTACCGGCAGGATTTTCTTTCACATCAAAACAAGGAGCACAAAATGTAACAGTAACCATCTCATGGACGCCGGAAAGTCTCAACGGAACACTACTGAAGTGAGTTGCTAATGATGTAGACTGCTGTAAGATACGCTGGCGAATCTATGTTGCCCTTATTGGGACCCAACTGCAATTTTAAAATGACATGTCCGGAGCGTAAACTTTCTTCCTTGAGGCAACCAGTTCCATCAGAAGCTCGCAAACTAGATGCCCATAACTATGCTTACTTTCACAATTTAGCTTTGAACGAGGTGCACACAGTGCTGCCGGACTTGGTTTAACTTGTGTGATGTTACCTTTAGTAAAAATGTAGATCCCAGTTATCTTCTAGTGACAACATGTTCTGTTCCCGTGGCGTTTGCATGTGATATTCGTAGAACAGTAGAACGTGACGTAAGTGGCCTTGCAAAAGGTCCCATTCTATGTCCATTTACATCAGGCAAACACCAATGACTTGCAAGAATGACTTACGGTTCCTCGATGGAGGCTGATACGTCATCTACCAGGGAACTGATTTGTACTTTAACTGAACATTACATCACAGATAGGTTCTGGACTACTTTAAAACTAAAACACACCATGGACAGGATTGTTTTGGCCCAACCAACAATGTGGTGACCTGCGGTAGCCAGTTTTGTGTTGATAGATGGAGGAGTGTTAAGACCGACGAATCATTGGGTGCTGTAAACAGTGTCTAAATTAAATATATTGTTCTGTGTGTTTGGTACACCTTTTTGGTTAGCTTAAGAAAGTCTTCATTTCACACCCCAAAGTATAGCATAATTAGTATTTTTTGGGAGGTCAGTCACGTGTGGTTCAGGGTAGGTAGAGCAAAATACTGTAGTAAAACTTCGTGTGCATGTATTTTTAGTGGACATAAAATAACATGTTTTCATTTTTAGGTTTGTGGCGATTGATAGCAAAAACGTTTCTTCGCTGGAACACATTGTTACCGTACAGCTGTCGCCTTCGTGTAAAAATGGCGGTGTTTCCGCTTTTGCGAGTGCCGTAATCTCGTCAAGTAGCAAGTCCATATACCCGGTGACGTGTACTTGCGCCACTGGCTGGGAAGGTACGTCTCACAAATAATCTACGCATATTTAGCCAACGCTTGGCACGTTATGTTCAGCTAACAGATAGGTATAAATAACGTATTTTGATATGTTGAACAGTTTCACATAATGTCGATCTATACCTGTATAATCAACGAAACCATGTTATTTTGATGTGACTGATTCACAGAAAATTCTTTATTCGATATGTTTTTGTGAGCATGCATGTTTGTCGTTATTATGGCGTCATAACCGTTAACAGTGGAATTTCACTTTGGTTAAAGATTGAATGTGCCATACAAACTTCTAGATTTTTGGTAGCATCTAAGCTCTTACCCCGCAACCAAAGTATAATGAACATTTTCCCCTTAGCAATGCCATGGACGTACGTTTTTGACTGCGGCAACAACGCGACGAGATATTGTCAACTTAGGGGCTAACTTAAGTTTGTCGTACGTCCATAAATGCGCTGTTACTATTTATACGAGATGTTGGGGAACGTGCTTATAAAAGTTTATGTAAAAAGCTGTTTAAAGGCGCTGGTGATAAAAACGAATCTCAGATGCACAACCGTTGTTCATAATTTTCATACATGTACGTACTTGTATTCACGCCATAGGCACTGAATGTACCACCGACACTGACGGCTGCTCTGACTCACCGTGTGAAGCCTCTGGAACCAACTGTACTGACCTTACTCCGGCAGAGGAGCAGACACAGGGAACTGCCTACGAGTGTGGGCCTTGTCAAAGTGGATTTGAAAAATACGACTCCACCTGTATAGGTAAGCTCTGAACAAAGAAAGCCCAAAGACAGAAGTTCATTAAAAAACTTTGCACAGAAAAAATATTCCATATAGACTTTCTAGTCCCCTGTTTCTAAGCTCCTCCTTCCTTGTAAAGGAAAGCTGAAAGCGAAAATTGGTGAATCTTGCTTTCAACCTCACCTCATTAGATACAATACTCTTCATGGAACACATCACGAGATTTCTCAACTGAAATCGAAAGGCCCAAACTATACAAGGCTCAGTACATAACACGTTGGGAGAAAGAAATCGAAAAATAGTTGTTCCCTTGTTTGATTTCAGATATCGACGAGTGTCAGAATAAGACCCAAAACAACTGCAGCCAAAATTGTATAAACAAAGTGGACGGAAGCGGTTATGAATGCACTTGCCAAGACGGATATAAGTTAGTTGGACAATTCAATTGTGAAGGTAAGCGACTATCATCCCCAACAATTCAATAATGGAGTTAATTAAACAGGCAAACAGGGTTGAGAACAAACGACATTCTACATGCACGTTGGTTAAAAGCTTCAGTGGTAAAATTATCAGTTATCGTTTTCCAGCTGTTCAGTATACGTAGCCCTAATTGTATGCAGCCAGAGACCGGTGATGGACAGTTATAAACGCCATTGCAGCTTCAAAACTCTGAGATTAGGTATACATACTGTTTGCAATATTCTGTGAGCTTTGTGTTCCTTAGTGTTCATACATAATATGTCGTGTTATTTTCGGCACAAAATAACTGTACCTAAATAAAATTTTGTGTCTAAATGCACCGAACTTTATCAGCGCAAGACTCGACTTGAAAATTGACCTACATGTATAGTAACCGGACCACACTTCAAGTCAAGCTTAACTTTTACGCGGTGTGATTGGCTAAAGTTCAGATATGGTGACCAGAATGGTGGTTCTGGCGCTGGACTTGAACGAAATTGTTGTTGAATAGACTTTTGCTCCAGTGGGGGTGCAAAGATAAAATATTTCCATCTCAACTAATACATGTAGTTTATAAAGGCAACTGCTTCGAATTATCCTTGATAAGAGCTCTGATGGTATATTGACTAAGGCACGCGTCACGTGCTGTACATTATGTGTGGTATTTCATATTTTTCAGATGTTAACGAGTGCCACCTAAACAACCCTTGTACCCAAGTGTGCAACAACAACCAGGGATCTTACAACTGTGGATGTTACCATGGCTACAACTTGTTGGATGATAAAGTGACATGCGCTCTTGGTAACTCTGCCTGCGGTTTTCAGAAAACAGTTGTTAGATCCGCTAAATCGAGAATATTACTTCATAGAAACGTGTGTTATCCATGATGAAGCTACTGGTGAAGTAAACTCTTCTTCAACAAATTATAATGGTCATGGCGTATAGTAAATAAGCTGTCACTGAGCTGTGAATCAGAAAGTTCTGGTAACACAGCTAAATGAAATAGCTGTTTATCATTGAGCTCAAACACCACGTAGTAAAACATGTCCGCTCAAACACCACGTAGTAAAACATGTCCGCTCAAACTCACATGTATTAATTGTGTTCTTTAGGTATTAATGAAACACTCTGCTCGGCTAATAATTTGACATGTGGCAACTTCTGTATATGGAACGAAACTTCCAAGGATTCCAGTTGCGGCTGTGAATTGGGCTACGCTCTGGCAACAGACAATGTCACCTGTGAAGGTAGGTACAAGTGCATATAGATGTAGAAAGCCCCAGTGCCCTATGTATAATAAGGCAAAAATTACATAGATTGAACTACATGATCGCCACTGACAGTCACGTCGGTACCGGTGGAACGAGGACAGCACGAGGGACCTATTTTCAAACTGCATTGTCAGCGATGTTGTAATCTATTAATGTGTATCGGACCGCCTGCTATTATTTTTAATGTAACAACGGTTCCAGCTGAGCGAATGTATGACGTAGATATTCACGAGCGCCAGTCCACACTTGCCATTGAATTCTTTATTGTAATATTACTTGGACTGGAAACTGAAGTTCAGTGGACAGATATACATTGCAGAACGGCCATCTTGACAAACCGGATACAAGGACCATGGCATCACAAGTACCAAACACTGACGTGGGGAGCTATGCAGTATAATGGGAGATAGTTTAGTAATCAAAACACTACGGTGACAAGCAGCTTCCTCAAATCGGAAATGAATTTCTAGCCATTTATACCTGTCACGGAACAAGACTAGGTGTCAAGAAAGTTTTAAAAATAATATATCTATCTGACTGTCGAACTTTTGCCCAAAAAGGCAGCCACCTTAATTCTTATGTAAAATGGTCGTGGAAAAGTCACCCTTATAAGCAACACGTACATGTACTTAACACCTCCTTTATGGTTATACGTACCGGACTCAATTCGTTGGTCAAAGTTACGAAACAGGACCAGTCCTTCATTAGCGCAACTGAACGAATATTGAGTTCCCCCTTGTATGCTTAGTATTTACATACATTGGTGAGATACCAGCTGAATAGTAAAGTGTAATCTCTTTTCACAGATGTAAACGAATGTGACAACGCCAGCGAGTACTGCGACCAACACTGCAATAACACGATCGGCGGTTACACGTGCAGCTGCAGTGATGGCTACAAGTTGGCAGACGACACGAAGAGTTGTAAACGTAAGGAATTGTTCATTTCTGGCACTCTTAGTTATCCACCTGTAATGTAACCCGAAAAAGCAGCATTTTTACAGAAAAATCCTCAGAAGATTGAAGAGTTATTCTCAAAGTTATTTGATTTCAACCCTAAATGGTTAGATATCACCAAATCCAATTGGCGAGTTAGGGGAAACTGAGACTCAAAGTTGACGTCAAGTTTCTTAACATCCCATTTGGTAGTGGGCAATGTATTTCACTTGTCATACCAAGTTTCTCTTTAACCCGGTTAAACCGTCATTTAACGATGAGGTAATTTCTGTGCGCCCTCATATTTATATGTGAGCTCATTATGCTATTTTATCTGTCTGTCCATCCGTCCGCCCGTCTGGCGTTCGACGTCCTCTGCTGTATCTCCAAAACCCTTAATGTATGTTCATGGAATTTTGCAGATGTGTTCCTATTATGGGCGGCATGAGCAAATTTTCGGACGGATACGACTGCCGGTGTGCCCCGGCCCTAATGGCATTTTTAGTTTTTACGGTTGCCTCTGTTTCTTAGGCGTTCCTTAACGGGATTTCATGAAATTTGGCAAATAAGTATCTATTAGGAAGATAACACTATCTTTACATTTTTGAACGTATTCAACGTATTTTCCGCCACCTGGTGACCATTTTTATGGTTTTTCGAATTTGTTTTTTTGCCGTTCGCCTCTATATAGGCTAGACCACTGTAAGGGTGATTATGGAAATCGGCATGTACGTTTCTACTGGAAATAGGACGACTGAAGATAATTTTCAGAAGGCTCTGACCACAGTGGCTCTTCCTAGTGGCAGTTTTGTTTTTTGCTTCCATGGATGTACCTCCTAAGCACTCTGCACGATTTTCGCAAAAATTGGCAAGTGTAGTTATACTGTATGAAGGTGGCAACTATTGACGATGACTTTTGGACGGATCTAACTACCGGTGTGCCCGCTAGTGGCAATTATCTTTTTTTCTATTTTCCTCTGTATGTTTGGAGTTCCTGGATGGATTCGTATGGAAAATAGATTTCAGATGGATTTGACGTAGTGCACGTCACTTGGTGACCGTTTTTATTATTTTTGAGTCCGCTTTTTGGGCGTCCGCCTCCCTATCGGTCAAATCACTCTTACAGGAAAGAAGACAGCTGAGGAATTTTGGACAGTTCTAACTACTTTGGCGCCTCGTAGTGGCAGTTTTGTTTTCTTTGCGTTCGTGGCTATCCCCTGAACTCTCTCTATGAAGGTAACAAAGAATGACGATGATGTCCGGACGCATCCGACTCCTGTTATGCCCCCAGTGGCAATTTTATTTTTTTCTGTTTTCTTCTGTTTTCTTCTATTTTTGAAGCTCATTGACTGATTTTTATGAAATTTGGCAAGTTGGTTTCTATATTAATGAGGCGACCACTTTTTTTCGTTTTCAAATGAATTTTACGTAATGTGCGCCTCCTAGTGACAGTTTTTATTATGTCGTAGATCGTTCTTGGCGTCCATCTCGCCATCAGCTAAATCACTCTTAGAATCCTTGGAGAATTAGTTCATATGTTCCTACTGGGAAGAGCATGGTTGACGATTTTTGGACAGTTTGACTGCTAATGGCTCCCCCAAGTGGCAGTTTGTTTTTTGCGCGTCCGCACCTCATTTTTGTCTTCAGGATCTTTACGAAATTTGGAAATTGTACTTCTCTGAGCGTGACAGCAGGTGGTGGCGTTTGTACGTATCTGACTACCACTGTGTCGTCTGGTTTAATTTTTACAGTCTTGGCAGATGTGTTCCTATTAATGAGAGCATTGCTGACTTGCTATACACCCCTAAAGGCTATTTTATGCTTACTATCTTTGCTCCATTTAACACGAATGTTTGAAATAGTAATCATCCCTTGTATCTGCGCTATGTGCGATGCACTTGGTGGGTGCATATCAACACTTCGCGTTGCTCCTCTTATTGTTTGACGCTAGTCACTTTCACAGCAAAAAATAAGTGATCCCGAAAAAGTTCTGTGCACTGTATAATGTACATGTAGCCTATACGAAAGTCGAACCGATTTGGCTGACGTGCTCAACTTTGTTTCTAGTCTGCGACGCGCTCCACTGGGGACCAAACTGTGCTAATCTTTGCGAGTGTGGTAGCCGGGCTTCCATTTGCAGCGCCTCAGTTGGTTGTACAAACTGCACCGCTGGTTGGGGCGGTTACCAATGTAGCTCGGACGTAAATGAGTGTATTCAGGAGGGAGTCTGCTCCAATAACTCTCAGTGCATCAATACCAACGGATCATACTCGTGTGTCTGCAAAAGTGGATTCGTCAGGTCATCGGGAGCATGCGTGGGTGAGTACAAGACTGTTCTAAATCATCGAATTATTTACACCGTACTTGTTCACGCCGAAAACTACCTTCAGTTCGATTTGAAAGGATTCACGATACGCAACAATCGGCCGAATTTGAACACCGTACTCACGCAGTAGCCTTTTTAAAACTGTGCCTCAGTTCAGGTTTTAAAAACAATAGCAGCACAAAGCGTGATTTTTTGCTTGCCTCGTTATATTTAAGTCTCAGATGCATTGTTTTTGAACCTAAAAAGCGGCTTACTGGCTTACTGCTAAAATTGCGACTGCTGAATAAGATCTATTGCTGAGAGTTGGATGATTATGGACACACGTCAAACACACACACACACCAGGCGCGCGTGTGTGTGCGTGCGTGTGTGTGCTCATGTATATGAGCATACATGAATTAAGCATATGTAATTGGCATAAGTATTTAATCATGCAAAATGCATGTATAATGGCAGACATCGTGTTCCATGAAGCCGCAAATGCATCAATAGATGTGTTAACATGATATCAATGGCAGAATCACCAAGGCAAGTGTTTAATGGAGCGACTAAATAAATCGATAAATTTAATAAAATGATAATAAACACTTTGAAGATTTCAACCAATCCTCGGTCTGTTAGCTGCTAATGCATCATTGGCGTCAATTTTTAAAGACAAAACCAGGAATCAATTAAAAAATCATACACCCATTGTTGCGTATAGCATGCCATGGCTCTTAGTAGGTGGTCTTTCCCCACCAGTTGCAGTGCAAGCAGCTAAAAGAGTAGTTCACGTTTGCCCGTTTAGCATACTTTGAGTTTTCAAAATTTTCTCTGAACTGTTGAGGCGCTTGTTGAACAATGCTGTTCTCGTCATGCCAAAAATCAAAATTTCTAGACTGTCATCAAGGGGCGCCCAGAGCTACTCTGTAGATGTTTCCTAATAGAAGAGTCTGACCTTCTTGGGTACTATTTAATGTAGCTATATACGCATATTCATGCCTCAAAATGTCGGGCTTGTTTACACATACTTGAACTGACATTACACGCATGTGTTATTCCCGTTTGTTTTCTCATCAGATTTGGACGAATGCGCCACAGGAGACAGTACGTGCAACTCAAACGCCATATGCGCGAACACTATAGGAAACTACACTTGCACGTGCAGGACCGGATATAGTGGAGATGGCATCACCTGTCTGGACATTGACGAATGCCAGTCTGATGAGTCATGTCACACCAATGCCACGTGCACTAATGTAGAGGGGAGTTACAAATGCCTGTGCAATCCTGGTTACCTTGGCAACGGGTTCGACACATGTACCGATATCGACGTAAGTAGAAAACTTTTTGTTCTGAGCTATAATCTACTGACACATTATATGTCGTTCTCTTTTGCTTTCCTACTCGTGTCCACTTACAACGCAGGACTGTATACAACTTCAAATGTACATGTACATATGTTTATTGAATAACTACTTTGCATCGACGGAACATATAAACATGTACAGTTCAACCAAACAGCTTAACAGAGAAAGTCTTAGACTTTACAACAGTAAGGTAGATGGAAATTTAGAAGTATTAAAGAAACATTTAAATTAATAAAACCGGAACCATAAACGACTGCCTGTATCTTCTCAACTATTTTGAAATGTATGTTTTCATTATTTAGGAATGTCAGGAAAATAACGACTGCCATCCACAAGGGATTTGTTACAATAACGATGGTTCTTATGAGTGTTCTTGTAAGGATGGCTATAAAGGAAACGGAACATCTTGTAGTAATGTTGACGAATGTTCTCGCGATGTTTGCCATTCTAACGCGACGTGCACAGATATTCCAGGCTCGTACAAATGTTACTGTAATAAGGGTTTCACAGGAAATGGAACAATTTGTGAAAACATCAACGAGTGTGCATCCAATACAAGCAACCGATGCCATGCTAATGCCACGTGTATTGATAGTATTGGTAATTACACGTGTGCTTGTATCGAAGGCTTCGTAGGCGATGGGTTGTCCTGTGTTAAGAGGCAAACTACCACAAGCATGGCAACAAGTACAATCACAGACACAACAGGCGTAACCACGGTGTCTCACTCTGGTACAACGTCACACAAATCTACTACTGTATCAATGAATTTGTCGACAACGTCAGAGGAATTGACTAATGTGTCAAAAGACTCAACTACATCCTTACAAGAACCGACCACAACGTCACGAGAATCGACTGTAACGTCACAAGAATCGACTACAACCTCAGGATTTACAGTGTCTACCAGTGGCACGGAATCACCAAATGACACAGTATCTTTGACGACACAGTCGGCGACGACAAGTGATGCTCTAACAACGCAATCAGTGGTAACGATAACAAGTGCAACAACGCCCAGTGTTCTCTCGACAAACGATTCTTTCTCTGCGACTACGCCACAAACGACAAGTGCAGAATTGACATCAGGTTTAACGACATCTAGTGAAGAGCCTAACACTACATCCCCTTCTACTTCAACAACGTCTTCAAATCGGTCGACTGACCACTCGCTGTCGACAACTCAACAAATGCCCACGAGTAACACAACTCTCAGTCAGTCGACAACTGCTGACGAAATTACAACTTCCAGCATGAACACTACTTTGTCTTCGACTTCAGCAACTATTGAGGTAGGCTCAACTGGCGCACAATCTACTCAAGCAACGGGTGCGACTTCTCATTCAGAACTTCAAACAACAGCAATAACAATGGGTGAAACTATTACGTCTACGAAGATGGAAGAGTCTACTTCAACTGTTGCATCATCAACAGAGACAACGAGGTCAGAGACGATTACCATAAAAGTAGCAACATCTACAACCTCAGGAATTACAGTGTCTACCAATGGCACGAGATCACCAAATGGCACAGTATCTTTGACCACACAGTCGACGACGGCAAGTGATGCTCTAACAACGCAATCATTGGTAACGAATACAAGTGCAACAACGCCCCTTGTTCTCTCGACGAACGATTCTCTGTCTGCGACTATGCCTCAAACGACAAGTGTAGAATTGACTACACCAGATTTAGCGACATCTAGTGAAGAGCCGAACACTTCATCTCCTTCTATTTCAACAACGTCTTCAGATCAATCGACTGTCCATTCTTTGTCGACAACTCAGCAAATGCCTACGAGTAACACAACTCCCCATCAGTCGACAACGAGGTCAGAGACGCTCACAACAAAGAGAGGGACGACTACGCCAAAACAGGAAATTCAAACGACGACAACGTCACCATCTCAACCTTCGCTAACGACGGGGCTTCAAAATTCGTGTGCTGACAAACCGTGCCAGAATGGCGGCACGTGTAGCGACATTAGTGGTGGTTACAAATGTCAATGCACAGCTGACAGGATAGGCACTAATTGTGAAAAGGGTAAGTTGACGTAACATTTAAAATAGTATTGGGGAAGGAATTGCGTTCCAACACACTACTTTTAAGAGCTCAATGCAAGTTAGTCCTGCTCACCATTTGAAATGATAGCGTTCAATATTTGTAGCTGTTCACACTCGTGTATTTCTGTTTAGTTTATGAACATCAAAAATACAGATAGGTAGTCTGAACAATCAAATCGCAGTAAACTCTATTTATCTCCAGGCAAACGAACATTTGAGGGAAAGATGACTTTGCTGCAAGTCAAATGCGAAATCTCCTGGGCAAACAATCCTTCATCGCTTCAGTACCAAACGATTAGAAATGCTGTTGTCGCCGGTGTAAGTACAAAACATTAGAGTACAATGTCATACGTATGTCAGAAAAGATGTAACCAATCTAAGGAGCTCATTTGAATAGACCATGTGTGTATACATGTACATGTTTTTATAGATGGAAAGTTGCCGCTCTCTTTTGTGGATTCAAATAAATGAACTTGCGCATTTATTTATTGTATTGGATAAAGTATTCATGTATTCAAACATGCCCAAACTGACTGTTTTTTCGTTATACAATTCATTCTCTAAACCAATGAACAAGTTCTCCGATTCCAAAAAAATAGGTCATTGACTTCAGAAATAGTAAGATACTTCATACATGTTTGTATGTGACTGTTGCAAGGCTCCTAAACTAAACACCACTGACTTCGCTGCTTCCCAATTCGTTGCAGCTGGATGCTGTCTACACGTCCAGTGCCCTATCCTCTTCTTATTCGGGAGCGGAGATCCTATCGATTGCTTGCGGGAGTGTAATACCAACATACAGTCTGATCTTTGGTGTGACACAGCAGCAAACAGCGTTGAGTCGCTCTTTTGTAGGGGAGGAACTGACCAAACAGCTCCCCTTGCTTTTCAATGCTCTTCAAAACTCATCACGGGCATCATCGCTACCGTCTTTACTCGAGGGCTTGAATTCTTCTTCAATCACAGTATCAACTCCATTAGGTAGGCCTATCTTTGCAATCTCTTATTTGTCTCCAGTTAAGGTTATCTCAAACCTTATTTATGGCACCCATTCTAACTAGTATAGCAAAAAACTAGACTTTGACAACTAGTAAAAAGTATATATTTTTCGAAAGAAAAAGGCTCACGAAATACAAATAATGTTTTATATTTACGTACCATTATTATAATTATGTTAGCACCTTTTTAAGTCAAATTTTCATTTTTAAGAAAGTACGTTCGTAATAAAATAACCCTCGGTAGATTTTAATGATATCTTTTTGATTGAAAACTTTACCAGTGTGCTCAAAAACGCTGTTGGGAATTTTTGATTTGTCTCTTCGTTTCCTTTCTATGACAAATCAGCTCACAAAACGTAACGTATTTTTGAAAAATTTGGCAGTCATATTCGTCTTTGTTACATTACGTAAAAACTAGGCCTTTATATCAAAAATCCTTAGACCGTTTTTGAGACTCTGATGATAATAAATGTTAAGTTTGGAAAGCTTTAGTAAAATCCATGGAGCTGTTTTCGAGAACTCGTGTTCCTAAGTTCAAATAAAGTCGATTTGCCGAAGTCGAGAAAAAGTCGATCAAGTTGGGGTAAGTGAAAATTTCAAGGTCTTTGGTTAATAATTCGATGAAATTTTTTTCGTTCAATATAACCTATACGCCCAACATTCTCGCGCAATGTCAACTGAATTCGCAGTGCGTAATTAACTTAAAGAGTTCCCACCATGCATTTTCTTACTTTTACAGGTTTCAGTTAGCTAATATGAATCGAATACCATAAAATCTTGCTAAATAGGCACTTTTTTATGCCAAATAGTGGCAACTTTTTTAATTTTGAAGAAAAATTACTTATTTCTAAGTTTCCCGCCAAATGATGCAATGGGTGGAAGACGGTTGGCCGCTTGACAATCATTTGCAATACAGGAACACTGCAGGTCAGAAGACAATGACAATATTAGGCGAGAATTGGACAATTATTATGCAGAGAGTGGATACGGGCACTTATACTCAAGTACTTGAAGAATCAGACAATGAATTCGATTTCCCATTTAGCGAACTTTCGTCGGGTTTAGGCCGTATGAACTCGACCCACTTGCACGAGAGATGACCTATTTAAGCCACAACTAAGTCTACCAAGTGGTGGTCAATACTCACAAAATAGACACTTAATAATTACTGACAAAGGCCACAGCCAACCTGGGTTACTCGTATTCACTATTGCCGTGATGGAATGAGCACAGTCTAAACACAATATGCATAAGCCTACATGTACTTGTAGTAGCACTCGATCTGGATCGGGGTCCAGGGCCTGGCATCACTCGCCCTAGAATGGATGCAGTTTGTTCGTTATTTACAAAATTTGCAAATGCACTTACTTGGTGGTGAGTCCTTCATTGTAACGCCGCTTATGTGTGTGGTCGAAACACGATTCTTTGAAATATGCCGATCAAAGTGTGGCTTACGCCAAACTGAATCTCATGTTCCACACCGACACTCCACACTCTTGTTCGACGCACAATCATGGGTGGCGCAGCACTGAAAAAAGTGGGGGCTAAACTCTCCCCCCCAGCCCTCCTGTGTTGCACTGCCTATAGACCATGGGCGGCTTTGCCCTAAAAAGGTGGGGGGCTATAGCCCTACCCCAGGCCCCTATGGTGCGCCGCCCATGACAAACCGATGCCATTTTTGTGCAACTTTCACGTATTTAGGAAATTTGAACACTAAGACGTTCACAGTCAAGTTGTTGTTACCACAGTTTCCACAAACGCACCTTTTCATGTCTGAAAAAGACGTCTCAACGCGGACTTTCTTCACAACTCCTCAGTATCGCACTGGTAAAACAACAACGGCTGAGGCGGTCTTCCACCCATTGCGTACAAACTCGATAACAGAAAAATATATTTTTAAAAATTTTAGATTGCTTCGTAGCAACAGGTGTATTAAAGGCTATTTTAATAGCCTATTTTAATAGCCTATTATTACATCTTAACAGATTTAAAAATCAGATTTTTAAATCTGTTAAGATGTAATAATAAAATTCCTTTTTGAGGCACAGGGTCATGGTGGGAACTCTTTAAAGATCACGGAAACGTTTAACTAGCCAAGTCGCTTTCCAATGCATGAATCCACATGAGCGGAGCTAACATATTAATAGTGGTGCATTGTGGTCCACTTTAAAGTAGGTCAATAATTCATTTTTATGCGTACTACGCGCCGAGAGACTGATATGAAATCTAGAAATCGAGTTGGTGTTAAAGCACGTCGTCAGCATGAGATCGAAACATTGAAAGGTCAAATTATCTATTACATTAATGCATTTGGGTGAGGATTTATCTCTTTTCACAATTTGTTGTGTTCGTGAACACAAACTGAGGCCACTCGTAGCATTCGTTCTCAACGGTCGTATGGATGCAGACACACAACTTCCTCAGGATGAAAATTACGTTTCGTCTTCGTTTTCCCCGGCGTCTTTCTATTATAAGGCAACTCGGTGAATAAAAGAACTGAAGGTACATATCGAGCTGCCGTGTGCCTGTCGGGAGACTCGATTTGAGTGACGACCCCGAAACCTGTGACCTCGAACCTCCCGAGCCCATCCCTGCATGCGTTCATGCCTCGGATTAGTAAACAAATTTCCACGCGGTTGTGCGGTTCAAAGGTGGTTCTGCTAAATCTTTTTCTTATTACACGGTACTTCGTATTTGAAGTTCCCAGAGAATGAAGATGGGTAATTTTGCTAGACATATATGTGAAATATTGTAAAAATTGTGTGAATAAGGCTTTGTATGTGCTTAAATAGCAGTTGAATAATTTCCTATGATAGCGGATATTTGCAACACATGAAGAACCCTGCTCCGGTACACGTAGCATTAAAAAATCACAAGTTTATAGGCTTATAGTCCGATACTTTTACTCTAGGTTCGTACATTTAGGTGGCGACGATGACGATGAAGTGCTTTGTCTGAGCTGTAACTGACAAAATATCGTGCTAATTGTGAGACCTGAGGCTCAACTCCAAGTCATGACGAGCTTCAGGTTTTCCCGAGAAATCCGTGGGATGTGTCAGGTGTCTCACGACCATGCCTTTCACTTGCAGTGATATTTAACTCTTACTGCGAAAGATTGATTAGATATGATCAGCGAATACATGCAGACGTTGAATGCCAGATCCAATGTTCAGGAATACGGTTCCAAAACGGTTAAAGTTCCTCGTAGTTGCAGCCTAATTACCACTGACACCAATGGTACATGTACATGGTTTCTGTTTTAGATTTCGACGAATGTGCTGCTGGTGCGCACGATTGTTCAGTGCATGCAAACTGCACAAATACAGAGGGGACATTTACTTGTTTCTGCAAATTGGGATTTGCAGACGAAAACACGGCTAATCCCGGAAGGATATGCACCGGTGAGAAATTTAAGCGTTGGTTGAACAACATACAGCGGATCATGAATTCTTGTTAAAAATACCAATAAGTTTCTATAAGTATCGAGATTTTCTTCGTAATCCAATGTCGTGAATGACCCGACGTTCATACCTCCGCAAACCACTGCGTGATTCTCCACACTGCGAAGAACCTGTGGCGTTGGTGTACATAATCTTTGGTATGAACCTTTGCTTGCAATCGGACACTCCACTACTCAAAACTTCCTGTTTCAATCTACTACTAGGTGCGCAAACGATACTGGTTCAGTTTATGTATAAATAAAACCAAGAATATGTGAGCATAGAAGTGTTCAGCAATATAAATATACAGCATGTCAAATTTTATGTGTCAAACACAAATGATTGCCTCAATGCAATTTTAGTCGTTTATGGGTAGTGTAAGGGATTGCGACTTCAATCTTCAGAAACACTAAGGAATAATGCTATATAATCGACTGCCATTTATTATAGGCGAATGTGGGACTAGTGACACATCCTGTCAAAATGGCGGCTCTTGTATCGAAGTACGCGGCAACAGCACGACGTGTGCATGCGTGGAAGGTTACGGAGGCGATCAATGTGAAAAGAGAGGTGAGAACGCTGAGAATGATATTTTCCAAAATTAACTCTGCTGTATTTTAGTGATTGATATTGTGGCGTGTGAAAGGATTGCTTCCAGCAGTAGGTTGTTTTCTGGTGCTTCTTGAGGTCTAGAAAGCTTTAAGAGCAAACAATTGGCACCAGGTTGTTCACATAGTCGTGTGCTCATTCTCTGGAATACACTGTACTTTTAGCCTCGGCCAGTCTTCTTTCCTTTTGTAATTGTTATGGTTGCATTTGATGTTGGTTTTATTCAGTCCCTCAATATTGAATTCGTGTTCAACCAAAAGTTGGTACACTAACCTTTGCTTCACTACATTCCTTTGAAGGACGAAGTTTTCGAAATTTGAGATCAGCTGTAGTCAGTTTCGTATCGTTGGATTCAGTCAGAAGCTGAAAACTGTTTCCGTCAAAATATTTGGCAATTAGTTGGGCTTCTCATCATATTTGATCTTATCTCTGACGCCACCAGTCTCTCATTTTCGCATATTCTGAACAATGTTAACAACAGACGTGGCAAATAATCACTGTATTCGCCTAGTATATCCCTAGTCTATTATTTATTTCAGTTCTTCCTGGTTGGGCTATTGCGCTGATTGTAGTCGGTGCCGTGTTATTGGTGCTCTCTGTCGCCGTTGTTTTTATGTGCGTCTACCTATTTCGACGTGACCGCAATGATTCCTCAACCGGAAGAAGTTTTTATGATGACTATGTGCCATATGAAATTCCACGAGCTGACGATGGTGTCGCCAAGGTCAAGTTGGTGCAAATTGCAAAAGCTGTTGATAACTGGAGAAATAGAATGGTACGTTATAACTTCAAAATGCATGAAAGTGAAAAATACCCCTACCTACTGTTGCGATTTTTGTATATCCCTTTGCGACAACAATGATTGACCCTTCTCGTGACGCCTTCATTTTGTGACGTCCACGGTTCAATAGTGACGTAATTAAAGACGTTGGTCGTTACGAAATTTCATTATCTCTTGAACTGTCAGGTGACTTTGTTTTTGCAGGAGAGTGACGGTCGGATGTATGACAACACGTTGCTGGTGAGTAAAGCTAGGAAATTCATTGGAAAGAGGTCTTAATTCATATAATGAGCTGTTGAACATCATTCAAATTGACAGGAGCAACAACACTTAAGATATGGGGATGTCTGCTTCATTGCTAAATTGTTTGATGATGTCCTCACCAAACAATGTCCCCGTGTTATTCAAATGACTTGTCAACTATTTCGTGTTCTACGTGGCTGTTTGAATGGAAGACGCGAATGTACATGGGTGAGAATATCGGAACAGTTTGGCGGTAGAATCGCCTCTGCGCAAAATTGGTTGAAGACATGACGGTACTGTCCGCTTTTAATTTTAATACATGTCCTGTCAAATTTTGGGTGTATTTATCAATCCTGCAAAGAACAGTTATCCCAGCAGTATGGAAGGGTACGTATTAAAGTTTTAAGTTTGCAGTTTTGTTGCTCTTTGGAGAGTCGACAAAAGTATAACGCAGTTTTCGTGAGAATGAGGCGTGCCTCCAACCAATTTTTGTCGAAGATATGTGTCAACTATACTGCTAAACGATTGATTTCTATTTCAGCCAAGATTGATGACAGACCGTGAAACTAATCGTGTTTCTGCAGAGGTATTTGAAATTCTCAGTTAGGTCTATTTAAACGCATACAGTCTCAAAATAACCTTCTTACTTCTATGTCCCGATTGAAACGGGTGCGGTTTGGTACTGCAAATGTGTTCCACAAATGTTTATTGTGCACAAAAATGGCGTTCCTTCTCATTTTCTGCAGAAAACAGCATTGCTTACAGGGCACACTATTTCTTTCAAGCCGAGTTCCTGGCAACACGTACTGTATGATCGTGTTTCCCACAGTTCAAAAAAGCCAGCTTACTTTTAAGTAAAATATCTTCTCTCAAAATCCGCGGTTATATGTCTTCTGGGAATGACATCGATGTGATATCTTACAGTGGAGTCCAAACTTCAACAACGGAGCTGATCACGCTGTCAAAAGTCGAGCGGCGATTGGTGGAAGTCTGGCACGTCATTCAAGCGATGCCGTACTCTACAGAGGGTATCATACAAACTGGGATTGTTCGTCTGCTTCGAGTCGGGATTCGTTCCCTCGTGGTACTACGGGATATGTTGCCAATGTAGAGAATACAAACTCCAATCGACGATTCCGTGACAACAGCGGACGCGAGTATCAGTACCCATACCCATAAAGTTTGGAAGCCATTTGAGGTACATGTAAACGCTGTTACGGCTAGTCAATCCGTTCACAAACTAATACAACCATATAGACACTCCATGACCGGAAACAAGTTAAGCGAATATCTAAAAGTACAGTAGGTGACTCACTGAACAGGTTTGCTGAGGTTAGTTCGTGTACGTTTAATTGACGTATACACTTCAGTTTCCTACTAAATATGTGTGCCTCTAGTTGAGCAAAATAAGGGAACTCCGTAAAAAATTCTACTTGAGAAAACACAGCCAACTTTTACCATGAAGCACAGTCGTTTTTGGTCTGTGGCTGTGCGAACACATGTTTGCTTTTACCGAATGAGCGCCCCCTATTTCTATACCAGGGATTCTGAGGGAACAGTTTACCCAGGTTATAATACAAAAAAGCGAAATGGGGCATTCAATTCTAAAATTTTCAGTATACGCACCTGCACAGTAGCTCCGCGTTGAATAAATTGCTTATCATGATGGGCTGACATTACCGAGAGATGGAACATAGGCCAAGGATTTACATGCATTGGCATGGGTGGAGAAGTAGCAGACAGATAAAAAAGTGCTATTTATTGGTGGAAGTTGTGATAATTATTGATGCTGAATCTTTATACGAGAATATATTAACTCACGTGTTTATTTAGACGCTGATATCCGTCCGTTAGGCTGTTGTGTTGGTTTCTGTTTTTACGATTTTTAGCCTTTCCTTTATTCGCTTATTGATTTATGTTTAGTCTGGCAAAAATTCAAATGGACAATCTTTGCAACACCAGGTATTAACTTTCAAAGAGGAAATTTACGTTTAAATCCGTTCGTTCAATTGTGTTTGGAATCCTTTTTAGGATTATTTTAAACATGTTCGTTTATTCCATGAATCCGTAAGGATTTGTGCTCGCTAGTGAAGAGACATCTTCATTTCTTTGTAGTCTAATGTTTGTTTAAAGTTATCTATGCAAGCTTGAGCCTCTCTGATTTCAGCCTTTGTTCAGCACTTGTTATATTTTTTGAAAAACAATCGACGCACATGTGCACTGCATTTGCGGCAAGTGGAGACGCGTGCTAGGGCTGCCTTGCCAATTTCAGTGCACTACTCATGCACGGACGGCGATAAACCTTCGATTAGGACGCGAAAACATTGAACTCTATACCCTCCATGAAGTTTATAATTATATTCATGCCTGAATGCTCCGACCTTACTGGCCAAATGCAGGAACATCATTAGCCGCCATTTTGCTAGGTAGGCTTTGTTAGTAAGGTGACGAGCATTATTTTCGAAAAAGTTGCCGTTCTTAGTTTTTCTTTGCAAGAAACTTGATAATCGGAACGATACCCTGGAGCCCGTTATTTAAGTTGAAACATCCACGAGTGCAAGGTTGTGTTATCACAGGCTTTGATTGTTTGCATGGCGACATGAAGACTTGCGTGATTTTGTCCAACTTGTAGTCAATTATTAGCCTCACGTAACGCAGCCCAGGCAGGGCCAAATGATCTTTGATGTTCACGGTTTATAACACGTTTGATAACAAAATCGGAGAACTCCTGTGTACACGCGCGCGCGTTTTTGCAAAAATTCGTGATCACTTGTGCCAATATTATTCGGAAGTATCGCCTCTTATTGCTTGTATAAAGTAAGAATATTTCATAACTTGTTGTTAATTGTTAAAGATTGTTATGCACACGCACTATTTGAATAAAATGTTTAATACCAGAAATGTTGGGCTAGATTTTTATGGCAGGTTTCCTTTTTTTTGTATCTTACCACTCACTCAATGACACATTGCGTGCAAACACATTCCATGGCAGTTGTAGCAAGGGAATACATTTATTGGAATGAGCTCGCAAGCATTTCCTGGATACATGTAAAGCATGCTGTGAATTGGTCTCGGATTGTCCCGTTCTCGTATCCAATAGATGTAGGACCCTCCCGGATTTCAGGGCGTCATAAAATTCCCTTTCTGCAGGACACAAGAAAGCGCGTGACCTAGGTTTAAAAATAAGACACACTTTCGCGTCTCGATCGTTGATGTCGGGAAGACAAAGAATTTCAGATCACGCATCCACGGGCATTTGTCCAGTTTTTCAAACTTTTCACGTCGGAGTTGCAGCCCACAGCACAGCAGTACTACTTCGTTAGCACTGGAAGGACAAATAGAGTAATACTGCCGAGAAAAACGTGTAAAGAAATGGACAACAACAAATAACATATGAAACTCCAGTGAGACGAAAACGAGGCAGCAAATGTGCCGGATGGATGTATACGGCATTGTGGGTATAGACCTCGAAATTCGAGTGCCGCTGTGTAATCCGGGCCGGACCAATTGGGCAATTAACAATTGGTCGGTTTTCAAAACCAGCTCTACTGCATATTCAAATGGACAGCAGGGGCAGATCCAGGATTTTATTTTGGGGAGGGGAAGGGCAGAGTATTAGCCAGAATTTATCCCGTCAGACTTTCGCACCCCCCAACTGGACAGTGATCAAAAGTGTTGTCCGGACTTCAAAACGTGAAGGTCTCACCCAAAAAAAATACTCGTTGAATTTTTAAAATCACTGCATTAAAACACAGTCTTCAGAATTGCGACTAAGCCACGAGCAGTATTTGTAAATCGACTAGGACTGGACATTCACTGTCGTTATAGAGCTTTCCCATTAGAGGCGAAACTTCTATTTTACTAAGTTTTTTGTAAGTGGGAAAGGGCCGATAGTTAGTTTGCATGAGAAATTTCGCTGAAAACAGTAGGATTCAAAAGCAAAGTTTCGATACTCACCGAAACTCCGGTGTAGTGGGAACGATCAGAGCGAATCTTCGTCGAAGTTATCGGTAGAGGTCGCAGCAGCGATACATGTACATGTATACGCGAGACTCGCAAAACGTACTCTTTGTTATAGCTCGCGTGCCGCTAGGTGGGGCGGTAGCCGCGCCAGCACGCACCGGGTATCACTTAATTTTCCTCGGTAATTTTTTTTTTCACCGGCGTTTCTAATTGGCAAGTCGAATTCTCAACAGGCAGCGCATTACGCAAAAAAACTGGCATGACTGATAGACTGAAGTGTAAATGTGGTCTGCCGTACAGACAAATCGGTGCTTAAAATTTATGTTCAGGAAATGTGAAGGCTAGAAATTGTGATTGCGACTTTTCGGAATGCATCTTTCAGCGACTGTCGATGACTTCTGTTTACGATAGTGTCCTGTATTCATACAGTATGAATAACACACCGGTTAAATCGGCCAGATATGTGTTTATTGTACATGTATGTGCTTCAAGCACACGGCTATTAAACATCACTGCAGAAACGAAATAGTTGCTGCGACCCCACTTGCATGACAAGGCTAAAAATCGCTCACAGTCCGCCATTTTTTCACAATGTTGTAAAGCTAACCAATGACTGCCAAAGTTACATCTACCAATGCTAAAGCGCGTGCCACTGCGATATACCTGCCTGCAGGCTGGGTTAAGCACGCAGGGAACCAGCGAGTTTGTTACAGTTGCGTAGCCGACGTGGTCTCCAGACGCACGTAAATAGACAAAATAATGCATATCTGATGATGAATGACACTAACCACTTTCGTAAGCACTCGTAAAAGGCAGGATAACAATTTATAGTCAGCCTCAAACTCATTACTCAATATTCGTTTGAGAGTACGAATGATCTGCACCGTCTGGTGTCTACTGCGACGACGGAATCTACATCTATCGATAATTTGATATCGCTGTCTACTAGTCGAAAAGGTAAGCGAAGTTTCGGAAAAGCTTCGGTAAGTCGAAGTTCCTCTAATGGAAAACACTATATGGCTTGCTTAGGCGTTGGGATAACTTTTTAATAATAAAAAATCCTTTATTCTTTACATAAAAGGCCACGTGCCCATACTAGTCACCAAGTACATATACAAAGGCAGAATGATGTTTGAACAAAAAAGACTATTTAACATTCAGAAAACTAAAGTATTTAGACACTGGCTCTTATGAGAAAGCTTTCCTTATAAATTTTGACAGATTAACCATAAAGGTACTAGAAACAATATTCATGTAACTTAAAATGGATGTAGTATTGCGTTGTGACAACTGTGGAATTAATTGGATCCCCAAGTGATCATATAGAAAGCATCCTGTAATGGTTGCACCTATTGTTTGCTCCCAAAGAGTTGAGATTGGGAAGTACAGTGTATTAAGATTGACCGGGCTCATAGCCAGGTAATAATTATCGAAGTGCTTACTAATTTGCAGTGCTAAGTAAATGACTACCAATTATTATTTTCGCATTTTAAATATATTTCACTGAGTCTAAAATGTCATACTCTCATACTCAACAGACACCTTTATCAGAACGGCATGTTGAGAACACTTAAATAAAGTAATCGTACGTGATATGGCTATACATGTATCGCTAGGGAAGTGTAAAAGTGTCTTTTTAACCCATATGTTCATCATTTCGATCATGAACAACATCCAGCACAGCTGTGACAGATTCGGTTTACTAACAGTGAATGTATATTTGTACTCTTTGAGCATCCAATCTCAAATGAAGGAGGGAGAGGTTGAATCGGAAGCATGATCTTGTCTCCTAACTTAAAACTGTCAAATTCTAACATTTACAATCCATGACCAGCAATGAACGTTTCTTGTATATAGAGCCTGGGCAGAAATGGGATCAAAGGGTGGTTCAGGTAAAGAAAATACTCCTGTCTCTGTACTTCTGTTGCACTGTAGGAAGGATACCAATCCTGTATTCAGTATATAGCATAAAAACAAAAGTCAGGGCTTGGAGTGACCGATGAAAAGAAGTGGACAATTTTTCAAGTGACGTATAGTTACACAAATAAATGGGCTTGTGTAATATAAATATTTTTGTGTTGTAAAATCTAACTGAAGTAAACGTTTTCGCATAACTAAAGTCAAAATAATGATGAATAGAGACAAAAACAGGAAATTGGAAATCAAATAAGGGGAAATCTAAACCAAAAAGAGGAAATCCTTTTAAAAGAGGAAAATTCCAAGCCCTGAAGTTAGGAAACCACAGGAACTGAACTAATATTGGGCAGTTGTGCATGTTAAGGTCAATACATTAGAAACAATGTTTTTCGTGAAAAAAACGTTTTTGCTCCATAAAAGAGAGGTTCAATTGCTGGTGCCAATCAGCCGGCGGTGATGTGAGAATAGGTGAAGCGAAAGGGTGGAAGTCCATGCATCACAAAATTTGCATTTATTTCAAACATGTGCATGAACATGTATAACCGGTTGACTTCGAGGTTGCAGTATGATTACTCCTTCAGAAGATGTGGGTTTGAGGCTATTATTCAGTAATGTTGGTCCTTTTTAGGTTCATCCAGTAGTCTCGAGTTGACCTAAAGAATAACGGATTTTGTAGTAAGCTGTTAACGCTAAAGACAGGGATATAAATAACGTACTTTCTCCACATGGCCGATGATTTATATTATGCTAAATGTTTAAAGACCAAGGACAACTCACAAGTTCCCTACTTTTATACAACAGCTATAGCAAAGGACAAACGGATCATGAGCGGCGCAGCTCTGAAATAAGTGGGGGGTGGACTATAGCCTCCCAGCCAACTATGCTGGGCATCACCCATAGACATGGGTGGCGCAGCACTGAAATAAGTAGGGGGCTATAGCCCACCCCCCAGCCCCTTGTGATGCGCCGCCCATAAGGATGCCAAATACTGTATAAACTTTCAAGAGCCAAATTTATCTACTAAGTCAAGATCGCTTGTTCACCAAATCAAAAGTTCATGACTCGTCGACCTCGCTCTGGTTTGACAGGACATGTATACATGTTAGTAATTTAGTGTACGTTTTTTAGTAACAATACTAAATTCTAACCCTTGAAATGACTTAAAGGATACTAAACTTGGTTTTGCATTATTAAGAGAAACATATCTCATCGAAAAATCCGTCCAGCTCTTTGAAACAACATAATGCTCAGTAAACTCCATAGACCCTCGAAATTGTGATGCTAACTCCTTACAAAGTCTGTTTAACGGACAAGGGTGACTTACGCTTCAGGCGAGTTCAAGCGACAACTACAGGTAGGCCTAATGACCGCCAGCAGAAAGCCAAAATATCTATTCAATGACACCATAAACTATAGTACATGGACCACCAACTCTGTGTATTCTCAACGCTAAAATCTTTGATCATGCGCACAAGCCGCGACCGATTATATTTTAATTTCACAATTGGCCACGACGTCCCTGTTCACTGGAGGCGCTTGGTGTGATGGCATGTGAAACTGTTTTAACATATTAAAATATGTCGTCTGTTCACTCACTGGAAGCTGAGATGCGCATTGTGAGAGAGTAACACCTCCTCTGAGAATTCCATCGGAAATTATCGGGTAAAGGACTTTGTTGTCTATGGTCTATGGTGACACAGTGACATTAAAAAGCAGGATTTAGTATCTTTTTAACTAGCTGTGTTCCAATCTGATCACACACAGTTGCAACATTATCATGCGTCACGCCACTCCCTCATACCTTTCTCTGACCATTTCGTAAATGCGAGGAACGACCTTAGCATTCTGTCCGAACACGTCATTTTTATTCGCAGCTGGTGGGCGTCGCTCTCTTTCTTTGGATAACTGTCAAATAACACGGTAATGATTCAGTGAACTTTGTGTTTATATTGCCAAAACCTCAACTTTAGAGATAATCATGCTGTCATAAAATGGTTGAAGCAGTTTTGTAAAACATTTCTTGACTCTACATGTATATAAAATGTTTTATGCTCATTCATTAAATGAAAGATAGGCATGAATGTGTAGATAACGTATTTAGGGCAAAGGCCATAGTTTAAGTGTCTGATCTCAACGTAATCACAGGTCTGGGTTTACAAATGCCTTTCTTTACAGTACACTGTCTGTCTGAAGACAAGATAAAAAGGACAAACGCTACAGGGTTTCTCAAATATGAACGAATTCAACAAAGTCATGTCTTTTTGTCTTGCTTCTTTCCCCAGAAAAAATCGAGATGCCAAAAATTACCAAAAATTGCGATTTAGCCATTTGTTACCCTACAGTCTTCACTTCACGATTTCCCCGGCACCGGAGATAAGACAAGTATCCAAATACTCTTTAATTCTAGATTCCATATGTTTGGATTTGAATGTGTCGCTACAAATCAGACTTTGCCAATTTCCATTTGTAAGAAGGTTACCTATTTTCATGTCACAAATTTTGCACTGAACACGGATGTGCTCTGAAAATGGCGGGTTTTTGGTATCCGGGTAGTAGAATCGCAGATGCCAAACTTCTGGGCTTCATTTACTCGAAACAACTTCAAGGAACGGAACATCGTTTGTGGCCCAGCTTTGGGATTTAACAGTAATGGAATGGCATGTACATAAACTCTTCACGATAAATGAAACACATGTGCAGTCACATCATGTCAAACCAAGTTATAAAGCTAGAAATACCTTAGAGACGTCCGTCGTTGATATTCACACCGACATTTTATTTTTGTTTGAATCCGATACAGAACAGAGTTTTACTTAGTATTTAACTACGCTTTACCTTTTGCCAAGGCTGGAAAATCTAAAACTTTGTGAATGCTTATTTACGAAAGTATATTTCATAACCCGGAAACTGTCACGACTGCAGTAGTACCTGGGACAAAAACCACATACCCGCACGTTTTAATAAAACTGCCAGGGCTATTGAGGCAATTAGTGACAGTGAAAAGATGAAGACACCGGCAAAACGCTAATATTTTGAACAATCTTATTTCAAATTCAAAATTTGTTTCGATAGTGGATTGCATTGAAGAAAGGAGAAACATTTATCCTTCGCGTACTTGTTCAAGGAATCCTGACAGGTGGTCTCTATTTCAAAGAGAAGCCAGCACGCTTAACTACTTCTAGGTATTATACACACCTCTTCTACAACCTCTCGTATGTGGTAGGGCTCGAATCCACAACAGCCTCCAATATAATTGACACCCAGCTCGAACGCAGCTCTCGCAAACTTCCTGGCATCAAATCGAGTGTACAGACGTGGTTCCAGAGCTGTAATTGGTGAAATCAATTTGCAGGACGTGTGGAAGTAAGCGTAAAAAGTTACCTAAAGTTGTTTCTGAAATACCAGCTGCCTTACCGGGGTGATCTACCATGTACGCTTATGGTTCAGTGATGCGTGTAAGAGATCAAGTCAAAATGCTTTTAGAGTAGTGCAGCAGTGTTACGTCTATCATTCTATCCTTTAAACTGTTGAAAAGCAAAAATTAGCCAATAAACTGGTTAATGCAATAACTACAAGAAAGTGCAACAGTCTAGTTGACATGACGTCATCACATTAGTGTCTTCTTCTCGTACATGTACATTTACCTCATTCTGTATTTTAATTTTTGCGATAGTGGAAAAATACACTTTTTCGATACGTACACTGATGCCCATCCTCACCACCGTCACGTCATCACCGTCACCATTACCACCAACACCACCAACAACAACAACCCCATCATCACCCCCATAGCTACAAACACCTCCATCATCACCAACATCATCACTGCAATCGCTACAGACTGTGTTACCAATATTGCCTTATGCATGTACCTAATGGAAACTCCGGTAGGGCAATGTAGCCGTGAATCTCGTCCTCCACATCCGGGGTATGGAATCCCAGGGGCTGCATCATCAGATATGGTCGCAGTCCTTCTGCGTCCAGCGCTTCTTTCATGATCTTCATCGTCTTCAGGCCCGTTTTGTAGTCGTATATGCAGTTTATGCCAATGATGTCGGCACCTTCAACAAGACAGATCCTGTCACATGTAGCCGAACGAGTCAGTAGCGGCATAGAGGTATTGTTTATCTAACCATCATCGCGTACACGGATCAGAAAGAAATCTGACCTAACGTTCTGTTGATAATTATGAACAAGTATGATCAGTATTGGATTGTTCTTAAGCCCCTCGACCCACGACCCTCGACCCCCTAGACCCACGACCTCCTCGACCCACCACCCACAACCCCATCAACCCAGTCTACACAAGCTCGACTCGATCTGAACATAGTACAAGCGTTGACTTGCAGGACCAACGAGTCGGGCCGTGAGCTCGGTTAAATTTCCCTGCTTTTTGCAATTAAAGAGAGTCGAAGCTTGAAAGCCAAGAGCTGAAAAAACAACGCGACCAAATTAAATTAAAGACCTACCAACATTACAGATGTTGTCCCCGGCAGAGTGAAACTGTCTCGTCTGCTCTTCAGTGAATAGTAGATTCAAGATTTTGGGGGTGTGCGAGGAACCGACGGATATGTAATTTCTTCAGTAAATACAGTTTGAAAACACAAAACGTTAACTAGGGTTAGTATCTCAACGTTATATGGAATATATTTTAAACGAGTAAGCAACAGAAAGCAAATAATAAAAATGTGAAATTATGTACAATCACCTTAACGTACTCTCTTCCTAAGGTCAGAGGAACAGGGTCATTGGTAACCGCTTGTGAAACTATTTCCGTGAAAACGATAACACGCTCACACTCTGATCACGTTCTCACACCACTTTCTGCTTTTAACCACCAGACTTGAGCCAGAGCAGATTCGCGTGTATTTACATGTATGTCTTACGGGTAAGTCATTCAGCGACGTAATATGATAATGGAATGTGTAAAAAAGGCAAAGATACACCTATTGCCACTGGTCCTGGGTCGAGGGGGTTATGGGCCGTGGGGGTTGTGGGTCATGGGGGTTGTGGGTCGTGAGGGTTGTGGGTCGTGGGGGTTGTGGATCGTGGGANGTCGTGGGTGTGTGGGTCGTGGGGATTGTGGGTCGAGAAGGTCGTGGGATGTGGGGGTCCAGGGGGTCGAGACGGATTTAGAACAACCCATACTGCTTTGACATGACATCGATTATTCAACAGCTAACATTTCAAGACTTTAATCAGGGGCGGATCCAGGATTTTGAATTGGGGGGAGGGCAGGCCAGGATTTTGCCTGTCAGACATTTGTAACCCCGATCTGCCAAATGGAATATGGGAGAATTTTAGAGAGATGTATGACCCCCTTGCCCCCCAAATCCTCCACTGTTGACAGCCTACTAGACAGGATAATGACAACAGAATGAGATCATTCCACATACATGCACGGGAACAGACCACTGCTCAAAAGATTCGTTTAGACTAAAGGTTCACTACTTCGAAGGTTCACTACTCCAAAAATATATGAAATTTTGAACAGAAATGTAATACAAGTACATGAGACTTCATTTATTTGACGCATGAACGCGGAAAATGATCCGGTACTTGGATTTGATGAATTGACAATCACGATACATTCCCCAAAATTCAAACCAAGACTGCATCATTTCAAAGTACGACTAAAAGGTTTATCCACTCCGTCAAAAGCTCACCCACCGCACCGGGACCACGACCGGGTTGCAACTAAATGCAGTAAGCCACCCTAATCCTGCCAGTCTTCACCAAGTCAGAGAGTCATATAAGGATGCCTGCTAGTCGCCACAGCCCTGAAACAAAACATCCCCGTCCCCCAAATGCTGCTCGTGAGAATAAGAAGCATTAGATTCAAGGATCTACGCTCATGTGTACACAATGCAATCAATCTTATAACAATACAGCATTTGCACACCGTTTCAGTAATTATTGAATTGATACCAAAACGATACTGTCTGCACGTCAGGTCCACTTCGTTAGTAGAAATTCAAGAGTTCTGAGCTGTCAAGTATAGAGCATGGGTTCAGAACAGAAATCCTTCTCAGCAGTGAACCTTCGGAGAAATGACGTGTGACCAGTATCGGGCAGAGATTTTGTGAAGCACGGGCGATTTCTTATAGGATGTCCCTCTCTCTACACAACTGCATGGATCCTAGTAGTAGACTATTAAGACAAGTAAAAAAGATGAAACAATTTTTTAACAAATAAGTCACAATTTCAACAATTTTGTCCTTAAAGATTGTTTGCCCCCATGCGCGTGCCCAGCCTAAAATATAGGGGGGGGGTTCGAATTTCTCGGCACGCGGACCTTCTACTGAGAAAATTCAAGGAGGACTAAAAAATTGGGGTCACTAAGTTCAGGCCTACGAATTGCGCATCACCGCCGAATTTCTGAGGACTTTGTGGACATTTGTTTCGTTTGCTCGGACTTTTTGTTTCATTGTGGCGGACTTCGATGTGGTTTCTGCACGCTGCTGCATACTTACGGAATCGATATTGTTATATTATTGAACTTATTACTCACAATTAAGTCCCTAGGCATAATATATTGGTATGTTTTTCAATCTAGGTCACAATGAATGCAACCAGACAACAGTTAAACATGCAAGGGTACCGAGTGAACACAATACAATGCAATTTGTCTATTCTTTATTCCCATGTTGATATTTTAGTGACCTCGCACCTGATTTTGCCATTCTGAGAGCACATTCACTCGGCGGAATACCATTCAGGTCCCCTTTGAGACCTGCCCGAAGACACACCGCCGTTGGTAGATCAGACTCCTTCATCACCTCGACCGCCCAAACAGCCTCTTCCACGGCTGCAAAATACTAATTTGGGACATGTTTAGACAGCTACTGCAAATGTTTTGATCGTTTATCGTTGACCTACATGTAATTAAATTCCATTTCAGGTTAAAGAACCCATGAGGGCGTTTTCAGAAACGAAACAAAATGTCCCTTGTTTCATTACTGTGGACTTGCATGGGAGAATCCAATAACCACCAAGCTTTAAGAATTTTCAACAACACTTGAAAATTAATATTTTTTAGCGGAATGGCCTCTGCATGCCAACTCCAAACTTTGGAAAATGTTAGACTTGAATGTTCTATGCGCTCTATATTGCTAATTCTCCAAAGCATGACGATTTATATATACAACAGGAAAGACGTGAAATGCCATGTTATGCGTGGTTATTTATTGTGATTTGTTTTAACGGACCGCTGANCCCCCCCCTCTGCCCCCTCCTCTCCTTCCCCTGTCCCTTCCTCCCTCCCTCCACGTCACTACTACTCATGCTCAGACAAGCATTTTAACATTCAAGTGAAAGAATATGAATTCCGGCATTTACGAATTTAAAGCGTCGTCATATGCTATAAAATGCACTTACTTCGGCTATCAAAAAATCAACGCCATTATTTTTCAGTTCCTCAACTTGTCTTCTAAATATTTTCTGCACGTCTTCCTTTGTGGCATTGCCCTCGAAATATTCCGGAGTTGCGCTGATATCCCCGGCAACCAAGGCCTTGTAAGGCAAAGCCTCCTCACGGGCGATTTTGCAAGCTTGTGCAGTTAGTTCCATCACCTATACATGTACGTAAATGAATGCAGAATTACCACGTCTGAAAAGATCGCGAATGGCTATAAACCACAATACTCTTGACAATAATTTAACGAGTCAACTTCTAGTGTTATTCGGTAGTTCCTTAATAAACCTTTGACCACGGGTGTGTCGAAAAGACGCGAACGCACTGTATTTCTATCTACAAACTCCAAGCCTGCAATAAGAACCTGATTCAACTCCAAAGAATACGTGAGGTAGCCAACACATTACAGAGATTGGCCAGTGCGAAATTGTCAACAAAAATTTACTCAACGTTTTGACTTGCAACACGCCAATGCGACATCAGAACTAGCTTTTGGCCGCCTTGGTAAAACTCCTTAGTTGCCTCGAATTCGCCGGATTTTTACGACTTCCCATCAAGTCTGAGAACAGACCGAGAAATTGGCGTCGTGATTGGTGGCGACTTTCCAGATACTCTTGGTTCACAATCTTTCCATTTATTTCTGAAAATCAGCACATCTACCCCTCACCCACCTCAGAACACGCACTCAAACTTCAGCCGGAAGTTAAGAGAGAGAAGCCGGATTTGTTTGACAAAATAGGTGTACGATCCATAGTCGCAAGTTCTCGCGAGAAATCGCCATGCATTATAAACATTTAAAATACAAGCTTACTCTAAGTTTACTCGCGACATTCTTTCATCTACGGAACTTAGCCCTAGCATGGCACATACGAAAACAATGTCTTCAAATCGTCTGATTTCTATTAGACTTGATGTGTGCTTCCAAATTTGGAGAGAGTTGAAGGAATAACTAGGCTCCCATTTTTCCCTCCGTCGTTGCGCCAAATCCGACCGCTTTTTAAACTGACAGTAATTTCTGAAGGGTAGCCTTGTCGCACCACTGCAAGCGGGGTTACCTTTTTCCGCGAGTTCATTTCCCATTAGGCGATCAAGTCGCATTTGGTGAGATTATCGTCGACCCGTCTAGTAATTATTAAACCTCTCATTGTAAAGTAAAACGAAATTTCGCTACTCTCATGACTAAAACACGTAACACGCAAGCCGAGCCCTATCAAATTATGATATTTTGAAATAGGGAACAAAAATTGGCATGTAATAACAAGAAGGTAGATGTTTTTTCCTGAAGAATAACCCTCGACTTGCGTTTTAATGCGCTTTTTAAGCGTAGATTATCGACTATAGATTCGGCTATAGTAACTTCGGTGGTCCGTTACGTAGTGAAAAAAAAATGGTTCTCAAAGTTTGGGGTCCCTGTTAGTGACTATCACCCAGGTTCGCAACCCGATGTTGTCGTACCAAATTACCATCGAAGACGCCACTTAAGCTAACCTCAGCTTTTTCTTGTGTATTCGGACGGAATATTCTGATCTATTGCCTTGCAGATAAAATAAATATTTTGGAATTAGAAAGCCGTTTAACGTCTTTCTTCAGTAGAATTCATGGTGTCATGGGTAAATTTGGCACTAATTCAGGAAGTTAAGACATACACATCATGATATCGGAAACAAAACTGCAGGCTCCGTAAGGAAATAAGAACCACGTGGCATGTTCCCAAGATCACAGATTTCATGAACTGAGAAGATACAGAGATTGCGCTATACATGTATGTACTGTGCCATAACCTATGCTCAATCATTAAGTGACTTTAATTTCTTGACTTACAGTAAATCTCAAGTCCAGAAATATTGTGAGTGTTAACATTTCAGAATGTCTTTAACGCTAAATAAGACAAAAACCATGCAGATGTATCAATTTTAATCATGATGGCACGTAATGTACCAATTTGCTAAGCCCATTCCTGTTAATATTGGCAAGCCTATTAAAATTTAAAAAAATATCAATTTCTTGCCAAAGCCTACTTCTTCTTCAAACTGTTGCGCAATAGATGACAGAGATGCTTACGTCTATTGTCTCCCCACCGCTAACTTTTAGCTTCCCACCAGACGTGAAAAAATTGAAGGTTTGAATGACGTCACTTCCTGCTCGAAGAAACTCGCGATGGAGTTGTCGAACTAAAACGAAAACATTGGATGTATGTCTATGCATTAGATTAACGGAAAATCGTTGAAATTCATGGAATTCGTAATGGCTTGTATTGCGCATATACATCGTATTGTCCGGACTACATTTTGTCTGTAGAAAATATTGTCCATGGACACGCCCTATGTAAGGAGTTTATTAATAGGTAATCTTTGTGTTTATTGACAAATTGCAAACATGCTAGTCAACAATCAATACTGTTGTTTTTAACCAAAATTGCCTGCGATATGAGATATTTCTCAATCATTGAAAAATAGGCATAGCGTTATAGAGGAAATTAATTGACGTTTATACGTGAAAAGAAGAATAAGTGGTCATACTGCATTAAATTTTGCGGTAAATGCTTTAGTACATTTATATGTAAACGTGTTAAGAATTTTCTTAATTGAAGATTTAATCGTTACAGATGGGATGCGAGTATAATAGTGCAATTCGTTTAGCTATCAGACGGCGCAATTAAACGCGCTGTTGGTTACATGCACTGTACTTCGAAAACGAAGTGTACCCGCTGTTGATCATGAAAAGCAAACGAAAACAGTCATTGTACTAAAGCATTCTAGCTTTGGGTCTTTGTTTTTCTACAGCGTAATTTATTTTTTACCACACAGCACTCGGCTAAGGACATTTTAGTTCTAGTACTTGCACATGTTAAAAGCGAACTTCGGTTAGGGAGTTCTTTTATTTACTGTGGCGAGATATCATGCATTGTCTACAAGAGCTGAAAATAAATTTAGGGTGCCCTTTTATAAGTAATACTTTGTTCCATACCAGCGAATTATTAATAAAATGATTGTTCAAGTATTTTGTAGGTGGCGCATCGCTGAAATGTGCACCTTATTAAACTGGACTTCACGAATGGAGGAGACTGAACAGCAAAGAAAGACGCCAGATGTGAAAATATGGAAAATGGTGACAGCGACCTGTTCAAAGCAGCTAATGCAAAATTAATAAATTATTGACTCAGTGGATTACGGTTGGTGAGAAAAGAACCGTAACTGAAAAGAATTGCATTGGTGAGAAAAAGACACTTTCAATGAGTGAGCGCGTGCGGACTGTGAAGGGGTGGGGGAGGCATTTGGGTACGGTAGCACTGAACGTACAATGTAGGCTGCGGCCACGCGACATTTTCTAGTCCCTAGAATTTATATAAAGGGCGTGTGTCAGGTTTGGTGGCTGTTTTGTGGTATGCGTTGAAAATAGTTTCAAGGAAACTGGTTTGCTTGTGCTTTTGAACGAGATAAACCAAGTTTTTAGCCGTGACCCTCTTTAATGCAAAATGGAGGCTGTCGCTTGTTTTTAATTACCCAGCCCTTCGCCTGCCATCTGAGAAACCGGGGCGATTTCAGATGGCTGTAAAACAGATCAAAATTGCCAAAATGTAGCTGGTAAGAGGCATGCTATGACCAAATTTTTACAATACAGGGAGTATGAGCATTCGGAATCTTTAGTCAGATTTTTTCTAGCACTTTCCGGGAAGCGGTGATTTAGGGGAGAAAACTGTCAAATATTGTGCTTTTTGGTAATTTTCTTATGTGGAAGGGATTTTTTCCGATGTGAATTAACCGATTAAATATCTGTAGCGTGATTAAATTTCAGTTATCATGAGTTTTGTTTGTGAGTTGGGAATGCTAGAAAACCCTTGTTTTTCCGACTCTTGATAAAGTTGTGAGGAAAGGCGTCATCTCTACTTCGGTGAGCGTCAGCAGCCAAAACCGTGTAATAACTATGACATTTCGGTGACGTAACTTGTGGTTATGCTCCGCACGCCCAAAGTGCTTGGCTAGTATGAGTATTTTGTGTGTTGATGTTCTGCTATAGTTACTCGTGCGACCGAAGTCAGGACCCCTTTGTGACCGTAACATGCTTTTCCACAAACATCCCCATTTAAATTGCATATAAATGGGATCAAACATACTGGTACGCACACTCCATATGCATCGTGTCAAATAGTCTTGAAACTTAATGGCACTCATTGTTATTTATACTTACATCATACAATCACTCTAACTTATCCAGAATCTAATGTTTGAAAGCTTCTGCAAAACCTGCTCACAGATCTCCATGAACTAAAGACCGCAAAGGCCAGTTTTACCTGCCGTTGGTTCCTCCATTACCACTTCCGGCGTCCAGATGTTTGTTGTTACGTAACCGCGTCTCTCCAGAGTCATGGTGTAGCTTCCGTCACCAATGACCGGGCCCTCACGGAGGCGTTCCAGGATGCCCATGGAGCCCATCGCAGCACGCTTATTTTCAGAACTGGAAGAGATGAGTGCTCTGTTTCTCGACTGACTCCGTTACAAAAACTGAAACTAAAGAACGGGGTCAGCAGTCACGTTTCTAAAAAGATAAGGGAGTGGATCGATTAGTTTTTTGAGTGCCATAAACCAGACGTCATTTTCAAGTCGGCTTAAGTTTAGTGAAGTACTTTTGACACTAGTGTTGGCACTAGTGTGCGCTTACGTTTAGATCACTCCCATGCAAGCACGATGCACGGAAATGTTGAGCCAGGCCATAGGTGTATCTGGGGTAGAGTTCAGACTTCGCTGAAAATAAGACTTCGCGGGAATACACAATAGATTGCCATAATGTATATTTCCAATTAGAGCACGTCACTTTGGCTAGGTTTTCTCGCCTCGAGACAGGTATTGAACTCTACATGTACCTTGGACATTGTTGTTCGGCCGAGGGGGCATACTGCATAGCCCGAACGTACATGTAGGCGTTGTAGAATTTCACCCGGCCCAGTCACCGCCAGTTCTACGCACGCCCAACCCTCCTCTCCCATGGGTCGAACCCAGTTTCATGCCAGATCGCCACCTGTTTATTTCTCCTATCGGTTACCAGCTAATTCACCCATTATTCGGTTGGCGCCAGTTCTTCCCTTCTCCGCCTTCTTATGCACATTATCCCGTATTATTCCACTCCTATCTTCCGCTGCCGGAATTTCTCCTTGATTTTCTCGAGTTTTTCTTGATTTTTGACCATCATATGGGCTCCTGCTCCCGCTTAATACTGCAATGAGCGCCACCTTTTGCAAAGGTAAGTGGCAAAAGCCTACAAAGTAGTTCCCGTTATAATTTACCTCGGCAGAAATCAGTTACTGGCTTTCCTAAGATAAGCAGAGCACCATATTATACTTAGCTGGTTTTTGACACTGAATAAAGAACGATAACAAAGTGCGTAAATCTTTCTCCGCGGTTCAGGGACCTGTAATCTTTTTACTCGTAAACGAACTCGTCATTGTATCTATTCTACCTTTGTGCGAATGAAGAAAATTATCTTCATAAGATTGCCTGAATAACTGTCTAATCCTGGTTTCCGTTTGATGACCCCATCATTAAGGCTAAAATTTCGAATCTGAACTAAAGAGTTTGAGCTTTTACGCGCCCGAAATCTTGATTTTTTTCTCGAGTTTGCACAGTAGTTTAACTTGACGGGCGAATTTTTGACCCAGCGCCAAGCATTTAGTGGGCGTTTCCCACTAGCTGCTACCCATGCTTTCGCTCGAGTGACGGCTATGTCATTTTAATAAGAATAAGTCATTGACACTATCTTTGTCTTTTCAGATGGACTCGACCTAGTTTGCGTCACCTAGTGGCCATTTTGACTGTTTTCAAGTCTGTTTTTTTGGCGTCCACACCTCTATCAACCAAACCGGTTTCAGGATAATTGTGGAAATTGGCATGTACGTTATTACTATGAAGTGGATGGCTGAGGATGATTTTCCGATGATTTCGACTACTGTGGCGTCTCCTAGTAGCAGTGTCTTTTTTGCGCCCATGGCTGTATCTCCTAAAATGTTTGCAGGATCTTTACTAAATTTAAGAAGCATGTTTATATGATGTTGACAAAGGAAGAAGGTGATTTTGGGATGGATCTGACTACTGGTATGTCCCCTGGTGGCAATTTTAGTTTTACATATACCTCTGTATCTTCAAAGGTCCTCAACAGATTTTCATAACATTTTGAATATGAGCATCTATTGGTGAGATGACGCTATCCTCCCGTTTTCGGATGGAATCAAAGTGCTAGTGACCATTTTTGCTGTTTTCGAGTCTATTTTTTGACGTTTTTTGAAAATTGGCATACGTTTGCTCAGTGTGAAGAGGACGGTTAATGATGACGACTTTGACTACTCTGGCGCCACCTAGTGGTAGTATTGTTTTGTTCTACGCCCATAGCTGTATCTCCTAAACACACTGACGAATGTTTATTAAATTTTGTAGGTGTATATACATGAAGCTATTAAAGAAGCGATGACATGTTCCCGTTTTCGGATGGATTGTATGTTTTTATTCCAGCAAGTGGCCATTATGACACAAATAAGTCACCCTAAAAGAACACCATTTGCGATGCATTCGTGGGCGCATTTAAATGCTCCGCGTTACTCTTGTTATAGGTTGACCAGCCGGGATGGATCTGTCTATATCAATATAACTGGACCAATAACAACGGGTCCAGTTATATTTATATAGATAGACGCATTCGGTGTATCCAGTTACAAATAGAGATTTCGATGATCAACCTTTACTGACAGGTGTGCCCACGTATAATCATATTTTATGTGGAAACACATATATTTATGTGGGTGTCCCCATTTTTGTCCATGAAAAGCGAACTTTTATTAGATAAGAAAAGTTCAAATTAAATAAGAAGCTGCTATATACTTCGTACAAGACATGTGATCTTATATGTAACTGTAGGTCAGCTGATGTTTCTGAGCGTTGCAAAACTGGCAGCCTGCAATTTAAGTCGCTATAGTCAAAGTAAATTTACGCAGAAAATGCTAGTTTACCACCATAACTCAAACTGTTTCCATTGTTCAGTTTGGTACGCAGTTGTCTTCATAAAATGAAGAAATAACCTGGTCTTCATTTAGATCTGTAGTCGTTTTCACCAAAAATTGAGCTATTTGAAAACTGGTTAGTGTGAAAATATCACACCGTGTTTTATCTTTGATAAAAATCTTAAAATGACGCTATCACAATCCCAGTGGAGCATTCCATCGCATCGCTGGTGGTATTTGATAAATGGCAGAGTATTTTAAGTGTATTTTAAAACTGCCTTCAATTTAGCGAATGCTTTGTCAGAACTGAAGGTTTTTATTATAAAAACAAAGAAACATACCGCACTGTTGTGTAGCTTTGGTTGAAGCTAATAGCTTCAAGAAGTCGATCTCATCCAACAATACTTCCAAAATTCATTTTAACAATAAAAATGATTACGGATTACTTACATTTAATGCAAATGTCGCTGCAACTAGAATAAGATCGCCTGCCGCCAATAGACGTTTTATCGGTAGAAAGATGTTGTGAACCTTGCCAGTTCGCATTTGTTTAATTAAGAAGTCTCACTCCTAAGCCCTAATCTCGTTGACCTATAAAACTCTAGACACTGAGTCAATATCCATCTGAGTTGGCCTGGATGACTTTTGTTTCATCTCAAGACTTTAGTGTCAAGCAGTATTCGTGATGACATTGTTTGAACACGCCAAATGATTATTTTCTCACATGACTTGGAAAGTATTACAGTACGACACGACTGGTTCATAACACCGTCTACGTAATTATTTGTTGTCCCGTATATGTGGAAATATGGATGTTGTATGCGTCACGTTATCATCTGTGATATTCTGGAAAGTAGAGTCTAATCCATATATCATGGTAGAGGCCATATACAACGGTAGATGCCGTATTTCAAGGTTGGTGTGCAGTCTGCTGGTGGAGTAAATTCGTGTGTACAACGCCAAATTTAATTGGGCTCAATCATTTGGGTTACCTTACTGAAAAGACAGTTTTAGCCCTACTGCTCTAAAAAACATATGCGATTTATCTATGAAAATTCCGACGCACGGTGATCAGGCGGCTATTTTTGGGCCTCGCTGAAGTTTCAATCTGAGTCATCATAAGTAGGTCAAGCCCAATAGCGGCCCCAGCCAACAAAATCAGCATAAACTCTACTGTAATTCAAATCCAACAACAACGCTTCGTTATGGATGCATACCGTATATGAACACTGAGAGCTAAGGTTTTTACAGGGATTTGTGACCTATCGAGTACGAGTCTTTTACTGAGACGGTCGTCTGCTCGCATCGTTCAACTCTCTATCGCTGCCGGTCTAACGTAAAATATGCTTTTTGCGATACAGCCCTTACCTCAAGCTCAGCAAATTGAATCAGCACAGTTCCCACCGTTATTTTCCAATGCTGTGATCAACAGGGAGAATTGTTTTTATTACTATTAATAGTCCAAAAGTTAACACGCGAAAATAGACGAAGAAACTAAGAAATTCATTGAAGCCCAAAACGACACACTGCTGCAGACAACTCGATTCAGGCATAGATTGTAGACAACAGATTCAGATCTCTCAACTCCGACATTTTCTTGCGTGCTATCCTAGAGGAGGCGCTGCTCTCAAATATCTGTTTCAGTTTCCGGTTAGTGTATTGTGACGACACAACACCCGACAATGATTAGTAGACGACGTACTTGCCGGAGTAATACCGGATAATTTGACCAGCCTCCCGTTCAGTAGCTCTAGGACCTCGCTAAAAAGCAAGACTTCGCGAGATAAGGTGAGACATAGCCGTGTATTTTAAGTTAGAACACGTGACTTTGGCTAGATTTTAGCTAGGTCAGCCTTACTGAACGCACGCCAGGTGTCGATAAGGAACAATGACGTCATTGCTTCTGTAAGAGCACAGGTTTCGTCCTTTGAAAGTTTACGGAGTTGGCGGTCCATGTACTAAAGTCTATTGTTCAGGTAATTTTTCAATTTGTATATTCCCAGATGGATTGTTTCTAAGTTTCCGACAAACTTTTGATATTATTGAATGGTTCAGTGCTTTAACTTGTATATTTCGCAAACTAAAAATTACCATGGAAATAAGACTTTACTGGTCATTCAACACTTCCGCAGATTGTCTTGTCGCTTAACCGGCTTGGGTGCCGTACTTGGCTTACATATGACGTCATAATACAACAAGTCGGATCAAACGGCAACAAGCTGGTAAATAGGTTATCCCACGTACATAGGAATACTACTTTGATATCCCGGCTATCTGGAATTCATTTCATCTGTGACTGTCCCAACGGGACATCCCCAGATGAAATGAACTCGAGATAGGATATGACAGTAGTATTCCTATGTATAGTGGGATATATTATGGGCGAACCACAAAGTAGTGAAAAGTAAAACTCCATGCGACTTACATTTTATCGTCTGCAAAACACGGATACCAACAATCGAACGCGCGCCAACCAAACAATGCCGGTGTTCCGTGAAGGTGACAAGGTAACGGTTGACAAATCGGGTGTCGCAACTGTACGTACATGTACTCCCTGTCGGACTGACATGCAAATAACTTCTTGGGCGACGAATTCCATATCCGCCTTCATTCAAACAGAGACGAACCCCAACTCAAGAAAAGCGGTTAGACTGTCTACTAGGTGTGCTGTTTCAAGGTCAATTCGGTGTTCACAAGCGAGGAAGCCCTGCTGGCTGTTATTTATAAACATTTGTTAAGTTTTAATATTACAACTTCAAAGACTGTTTATTAGATTCAAACTCCAACATTTGTTACGAATGTTGAAGGCAATTTGTAGTTGTTAAGTTTAAAATAAAACTACAAAATATAACTGAGTTTCCTTTACGTTCAGCAAGCCTGTTTTTACAAAGTTGCGTAATGTGGTCGAAAGTTTTAGACACGTCGATTTTTTCGCCCAGAAATATTGTTTTTACGGACCATATGAGAAAACAAATCTTACACTCGTCTCGAGTTCATGGCAGGGGCAAAACCATGGGAAAATTTCGTCAAAATCCATCGGATAACCTAGGGATTTTGACGAAATTTCCTAGAGGTTTTGTCGATGTCATAAACCCGAGAATCGTTTAGGACTCTCGATTTGCAATAAAAACTTCGTCGAAAACACGACCAAACTTTTTGTTTAGAAGGTTGATACAAAGTCGCTCGTAATGTCTGTAGCAAGCCTTCAAACAAAAATGTTTTCAAGGAAGTTTGTTTTCACCAAGGGATGTTACCGAACTACAGGTATACCAATAAATATTGCTGAAATATTGCGTGTTCAGTTTGAATACGTTCATGAGAAAGTTTGCTCAACATCTGTACAGAATTTCATAATTTGTGTCCCTCAACCAACAAGGTGGATCTCGGCTCAAAGTGTCGTCTGTTTGGGATAAAAGTATACGTGAGGTTGATAACCAGACGAGATCTCGTGAGAAAGCAAGGGGCGATGGTTTCTGTCAGTCTTAAGTACGAACTTGTTTTTGAAGGAGGCGTGATGCCTCCGAGGTTCTAGGACTTTAATTTTGTGAGTACTGTCCAGCAGACCAGATTTAATTTGATTTACAAAGGAATAAAAAAGGCTTGGAAATTTCGGCTTCTGAGACTAAAGCCTTCATGAGATTGCCGGGAGGTGTCACTGAACTCAGCATTTGGTTCAATGAACTGGGCGCCCGTGATGGGATGCGTAGTCATCTACATGTATGACCATAGCTTTCCAGAATGGCACTTTGCAGTGGCGGATCTAGGATATCAAAAGGGGGGCCCAAAATTTTGTACGGTTGTAAGCATTTGCGCAAAGTGAACCACGATTGTAGATGCGCATAGCACCGAATGGGGGGAGGTCGAGACCTACTTGTTTATGGTCCACAGCGTTTGCGAGCGAAACCTACTTCTTTTTGTAATGCTTATTACACGTTTTATATTTTGTGCCATCAATTCTTAACAAATTTTCTTATTTAAAATAGTCTTCAAATGCCCAAAAGACCAAATCCGTTTTTCGTGTTGGCAATAATGACGGGATTGCTTTGGAAACCGTCTTAAGATAAGGTTTGACAAAGAGAGTATTGCGAGTTTCTGAGTGATTCACTAAGGCTTCGATTAAAATTCACATCTTACCAGCAGCTTCTGTTTTTTCATCGTCACTCAGGCTCCACTTTCTTTAAAAAATGAAGTAAATTTTCTTCATTGCACAGTGGAGCAGACGACGGAAACGGAGTCGCAATGTGCAGCGCTACTGCCGGTCGCCTGGGATATCGCGGGAGAGCCTATACTTAACCATAGTTCCGTTACGAATACGCCGTGTTCCGGATTTGACACTTGAAATGGGATTTGAGCCCCCCCCCCTCCAACGCTTAAACTGCACATTTAAATCTGTTTTCATCCGTATAATTCTCAACATTTCCCTACGCTCTTACTGTTTTATTTTTTTGCGGCAGCCAAGGGGGGGGGGGCCTGCCCGCTCCCCTAAATCATACTATGCTTTGATACGTCTTATGATCTCTGCCAATAATGATGGAGTCTGATCAATTCAGTACCACGTGGTTCCGTTTTAAAGCATGGTTTGTAATGACTGATACATGGAATTTTCCCTTTTTGGCGTATCTTTTGAACACGTTTTTGTAATACTTGACTCTATCTACATAATAGATGGAGTCTTAAAAGGTTCACGTATTACAAAAAAAATATATTTTTTGAAACGCTCCTGGAGTCCCCTTCTCTGGCTGCATGAGCCACGTGGAACACGATGCGTTATTACACAATTGATAGCCCTGTCCTCTGATTAAATGAAACGCAATGCGCTCAACTCAGTGCAATGTAATATTGACCAAACTCGCCATGGAAGACACTTTTCACTATTTGCAATATGAACAACTGGGCGCTGTGGAAACATTAACTCCCTACTTCGAAGTAAGCAGACGATGTCAATACATTAAAGCTGATAAGACACCAAAAATTCAGTGGAAAGAACCGGAAAACGTATGCTCATTTTCAGTTCGTATGGCCAGATACATGTAGCACCCTTGGAATCGACCCGTAATCTTCATACATGTACCTCGTTTGTCCTTCGGATGGACTATATTTAGAAGCTGTTTAATAGGGGATTTTGATTCTGTTGTAGTCCTGATGTCATCAATTGCGGATATTTGGGTAAAGGTCATGTTCTCTCATCCAGTTGACCAATGTCAATAATTATCGTATGTTGCTGATGTTTATCCAAGGTTAGATTTTCTGGGTGAGCTTATGATGAATTCAATCGAAACATTTGTGAGCCACACCGTAACCAGTTGAAGGTTTTGACTTTGGTCAGTGCGTCCGTATGAAAATGATACAGCAGGGGCTTTTGAAAAGCTCTCGCGGGGGAGGCTTGGCTTCAGGACTGCAATGAAACCGGTTTATGGTAATTGACGTCATGACCAGAAGGAGACTCTTGCAACGGTATATGTACCTACGTGGAGAGACTTCTCGAAATTCTCACCACGTCCTGAAGGAACATATGGAAGATATCGAAACAGCCAGAAATGACAAGTCCCTAATAAGATCCACCAAGGAGGAATACCCGACAGAAATACTCAAATTTGTCACAGCCTAGGGTGATTTTACTCTATATGAACGTATCAAAGGGACGCTCTGAATTTCAGAGCAGCTTCCCATCCGATCACTTTTCTGTCTTTTGCTCCGCTCAACATACTGATGGAAGATTTTGAAAGTTGAAATACGCTTGCATGTTTTCTTTTATTTTTGTATAGTAAGATTTTGCATGCACTCTATTAATATAAAGATCCATTCAAACGTAATTTTTCATCGCTACTGATGTACCCAAAACTGCTGAAAATTCTGCTGAAAGTCTTGACGCTGTCATGAAACTTGAGTCAAATTATAAATAACTATAAGTCATACAATAGCAAAAAGCGTGTTCTAATATGAGTGAAACACAAATTAGGATTTAGTTTTTCAACAATTAATTTAATATACACATCTGTGTAAAAAGGCCAAGTTTGATGTCGGTATGGGAACTTGTTTAAATTTGTTAGAACCTACCTCTAGGATGCAGTAATGCGTACGGTATTACGTAGTGACATGGATACAGTTCAGTGACGCCAAAACCTCACTAAAAACCAAGAGTTTCTGAGATTACGAGATATATTGCCGTGTATTTTGAAAGAGAACACGTGACTTTGGCTAGATTTTAGCCAGGTCCTAGCATTGCTAAATTCTACCATCGATGTGCCCGAAATCTGCCAGGTTTCGCAAAATCGACACTACGTGACAAGCGTGATAACCTGATGCTCGACTTTCAGTCGGCTCATTCAGTGATTGACCAAGATCGAAGGTCAACCAAAAGTCAGTCACAACGACCGACTCGCAGGTCACGCAGTGGCATTGCAAACTTCGACATACTCGTAGCGCATCTGACTTAGGCATGCTAATATTTACGCACTACTCTCTTATGTTCTAGTATTATCGGGTGTATTAGTGGTATGTCTTAGTCCCCGTGGTTTATTGCGCCCACTCGGCTATAAAAGCATGGCAGAAAGATTCAAGTTTGCTTCATTCGTTTCCGCGGCAAATAATCTACTACATTGACGGGTGCAGTTGATAGCTATGTTTATAATATGCACTACCCGTCAAAAAATTCGCGTAAGTTTGGTCAACGTGAAGGCAGTAAAACTTATAGCGACTGCATGCCTACAAATGTTGTTCGAAATTCTTCTGCCGACCGTCGGCAAAGTTATGTTTACAATTCAGAGAGAAATTAACACAGTTACTGTAAATTTCAACGTAAGGTAATTCATTGGACCCGTTTTTAAGCATTACTGTACATGGCTTGCAGACCTAGATGCAGGAGTACTACAGGCGTGCGTTCAGTAGACGCTAGGACCTACGCTAGGACCTAGCTAAAACCTAGCCAAAGTCACGTGTTCTCATTTAAAATACACGGCAATATCTCGCGTAATCTGGCGAAGTCTTGCTTTTTAGCGCGGTCCTAGCGTTACTGAACGGGAGGCAGGTGTTATATGTATTTTCAGTAGTGCCGGAAAGCAAAAACATGTCTAAAACACGTTGAAAGTTATATTATACAAATATTTGGTAGAATTGATAGTCAAGTGGTTAAACTAATTTTATGTAATGTAGTGTGTTTTCATTGGAAGCCGTAATATTAGCATATTCTAAGGAAATCTAAGAATCATGAGAATAACGCTTTAGCTGGGCGGAATGATACACATACATGTACACCTGTATAACCAATAATGTATGGCATTTCTGAGTAAACTCTTCAAGTAGACCATTGGTCATTTGGAATCTCAAACTAAAGCTCAATACGTTGATTAAAAGCTTCACGAGACAAACCTGAGTGCAAATAGTCTATTTAATCAGCATGCAACAACAGTGAGACTTTTATTCATTTCCATGACAAAAGATAACGTTTTCTGAAAACTACGTACATTCATATAATCGAAACTACATGTACAAGCATGCCACCGATTATCAAAACTTTTCGTGTTATGTACGATTCACTCTAACACATACTGTACAACTTTTAAATACCTCCTAAAATTCAAGAGCAACACTTAAGTTTGTATCCGGTTAGATAGCTTGCACTGTCCTGGTGGTGAACAGTTGTCAAGAGTGCTATATATCCCTACTGTAGATCTTTTAAGGCCGTTTTTAGCATCGGTGTGAAACATCTCATAAATCTCCGTAATAAACCTGCGACGCCGAAATCGCGCCTGCAAAGCTCAGGACCGCGGCGGCTATTATGACGACAATAGGGTTTTTGACGGCATCAATGATGGAGCCAATGATGAGGGAAAGCAGGAACTGAGCTACAAACACCATGCTGCTGACTATGCCGATGTCTGTTCCAAGTCCTCGCAGTATCTGTCTTGTGTCACCTTCGGACTTTTCGAACTGCAACAGAGCAACAAAATGTCAACCATTTTGTTTGTACATGAATTGTGCAGTACTTTGGACTTAAAGAGCACGGTGACCACTTTGGGGTTTACTTACGTGGCAGACAAGTAAACAAAATCGCCATCTTGGTGTGTAACCTCGCACAAGGTCTAAAGTATTGCACGTGGAAAACCAGCATGAGCTATTCAGTACAAACCTCGTCCATGATGTCTTATAAAAGCCCTGCTGTGAAGAATCAGGTAGTGCCACCATGACGGCAAGGGAAGTGGGACAAAAATCCAGCTTGTTTCTGAACTTGCAAATATGTCTTTTTGGAAACATCAGTGTTCCCTAAAGTGGTTTTGAGCCCGACAAAGTTCCTCTGGTAAATCTTAGGAAAAATAGTGCAGCTGATTTAGAAAATTTGCTGTGCCCCGATCGGTTGCGGCCTTGATTGCCGGCAAGCATGCCTTTCCTCGCCAAAGTATTGATTAAAATACGATTCCGCCGGCGCTCCATAACCGACAAATAAATGATCATCTTGACTTACAGTGACGTCAGTGGGTCATGACCGTGTGTCGGGTAGTTCAATCTCAGAACAAAGCCGGGCCGTGTTTGGACTATATTGCATTAACAAACATTGATGCATCCAACCGCCGAATTAAAGAGTTGTTTAAATTCATAATTGCTGATGTCCGAGAAATTTGACAAGCCACAACTTAAACGTTTTTCATTTAATAAAGAAACGTCAGCACTCTACATTCTAGTTTAAACCAGACGAATTGTTTTGGTTTAAGTACATGTACATGTACGTTACCGCTAGAGTACCACCTGATCGTCATGATGAACGCGGTCTCGGCGCTGCTCTTATCGAATGTTCTTGATGTCGGACGCAATTCCCCATCACCAAAGCGTGTCACGCGAAACTGAACCAAAGCTGTAATCGTCTTGTTGATGGCTACATGTACATGTATACCTCGGTGTATTCAGGTCATTGGTTGCACAACCAGTCCACTCGGCTAGGCTTCTCAGCACCTTACCGCGGGCGCCGAGTGCGGCAACATATATCCCGATGCGACCACCAAAGTCACGTTTCACAAAGTCTGTCCGAGCAAGAATTTACAAGAATAACCGATGCTCAGTATTTTGGGTTTTCAAGGAATCATTGTTTCATCAGTTTCCGTTCATCACGCGCAGGCACAGAAGTGAAAAATGAATTAGGCTTTTATTGTCATAAGTCGGCCTTATAATATTTCTTAAAGTGACACTATTATGTTTTTTTTACCACCAAGAACGTCGAAGCCATCAGCGACCATAGAAAACGTTTCCGAGCTAATTGGATATAACGAAACCAAAAACTTGGAGTGCGAAAATTGGACACGTATGAATTGCCTATGACAACAATTCAATATCGGATCAGGGTGGTGAGATTGGAGCAAGGCTTCGGATGTATTGACATGCCGCTGTTCTGGGGCTCTGAGGCGAAATGTACTGATTCCTGTAAACATTTGGGCAATAGTCACTCACAGGGGTTCCGCATTTTGAGAACCAATTTCTCGTGTGAATAACAGGCATCAAACTGCTTCTCAAAATCCGGGGCCCTATATGTTGCCGAAAGGTGCAATTGAATATTGTAATGTAACAGCAATTGGTCGCCTCTGTGTATGGTGATGTTGATAAGTCACGTGGTCCAGCTAGCACGCCAATTCACTCTGCCACGAACCTAAGATATTGTATGATGTCGTGCATTGATTGGACAGTTATCTATTGAGTTCTAGGATTGATCGAAGCAAAAACAAACGGGCTGTATCTCGAAACTTTAAAATCTCGAGTCAAATCTGGCAAAGTCGCTGGAAATTTCATTATCCATTAACGTGTCAGTAAGCATTCTTACCTTGTTTTTTGAGTGGTAATGCGCTATGATCATGTATGGCATTGTAAACAGCGTCGCGTACATGATTCCCGCGGTGCAGGAAAATACGATGGTGACTATCTTGTTTCCGGTGATTGCCATCGTGGTGCTACCCAAAGTGTAGATCAATTGACTACAGACGTAAACAGACAAAGCTCCTGCAACGAGACAGCAACGTTTAGAAAGTCTTCTTGATAACTTTAGGGTCTTGCACGAAGCACATTGCAACTAAGCAATATAAATCAAATTCAAATTTTTCCAGATAATAAAGGGACGGGGAAAATTTATCAATTATTCATTTCCAAATTGTATGTTGAACCTGTCGCAACATTGAAGTGGGAGAGAGGAATAAACAAAACGTGCCGAGAGTGGCGTACATGAAGTAATATCTCACGAGACATTATTCTGCGTATCGACCACGACTTTCGGTTTCGGTCGATACGCGGAATAAGGTCGAGTGGGATATTACTTCTTGTACGCCAATCGAGGTACGTTTTGTATTTATTCCATGCGCTTCAAATTCCTAAGTTTCTTACATTTTTCAGCAGATTTTTCAAATACTTCACCCAGACTGTTCAGACGGCGGATCATATCCTATATGTATGCACTTCCGCGTTAGGTTGCAAGTTTTCTCTTGTAAAAGAAACAGTTATAAAAATAATGATTTATTTCATGAAAAGAGGTAAAAAAGATAAAAACAACGGAAACTGTGCAGTGAACTAGTAACATCTCCTGGAACTAGTTAAAAAACAACAATATTTGATATTTTAGTTTCCTAGGAATCGGCGCCTGAGTTGCAGACGATATAGTGTTCAGCAATTGAATATTGAGAAATAAGTGTCTTATAATTAACACAGTTTTGTTCCAGATTTTACGTTTAGGGCCTGGTTGCATGGCGAGTGTTAGTTACACTGCTGCAACTGTATTACTTCAAACTATATTCCGAAAGTTTGAGTATCGAACCGGCTGAAGACGTCGAGTCGACATATGACCTACCTTTTGAACTTTCCATGTCAGAGGTCACTGTTGAAGTAGGGCGGGATTTGAATACGGAAAACTTTGTTGCATGGCCGTATTTCCCTCGACACATTAAATTAACTTATGCGATGATACGATACAGTCTTGGAAAAAATTCATTCTGTAATTTATTCTTGTACTGCCGATGTCAGACTCAGATGGTTTCAATTCCGTATCAACCACAGACTTACATGTATTGGTACAAACTATTATTTAAAGAAAATATGTGTCAGTGAATCGTCTTTGTGTTCTTTCTGTTAGCAACACGAAGAAAATAATTAATTTGTATTGGGAATGTTCACTTGTTTAGAAGTTTTGGGGATGTTTAAAAACATGGATGATTAATCAGTGCGATTTCCCTCTTCAGTTAAATACGCCTTGTTTGTAGACTAGAAATTGTAAATTTAATTCTTTGCTTAGCGAAATTTTTTTTTATATAGGCAAAGACTGCAAACGGTAAGCCCAATTGTCAGTCATTTTCACGTGAGGTGTGTGATTACCACAACCTGGAAAAAATTATTTACACATACAAATTGGATCCTGAGGGATTCAAAGCAAGGTGTCTTCTTTTTAGTCTAGCAACTACATGTACATGTAGCTTGTATATCGTTCGATATTGTTAGTAATTTGTTTGATGTACCTGACTAGATTTCATATTGTTGTACAATTATATACTGGTTGGTCGAATTACTAAACGTTTCATTTCAAATAAAATAAAAAGGTAATTCAAGTTCACAAGGTCAAGGTTAAATTGCCTTTGGAAACCGGGCCGTTCAGTGGCTGGACAATGCTTCTCTACATAAACAGGTGTTATCGTCGGTCCTTGATATCGCGATTTTTGGTCTAAACTATTATTCTGTTGTTAAGGGCGCAATTATCATATTAGCGATGTCTTTACGGCAATAAAATACGGGCTGAAATAATTTGAAATGCTAAGGACAAAAACTGGTAATTGTTTAACATGTTTAGCTTCTGAAATTGAATTCCTCGTAAATAGTTAGTGTAGATCCCTTCTTAAGCGGAAGAAATACGGTGAAAATTGACTAACGCTCTGCTTGACAACAGTTTTGAGTCGATGCGTATTTACAGAAGTAAGTCGATGATTGGCGTTTGCGTCGTGACATCGGGCAAAGGACTGAGCGTGGGTTTTAACAAAAGAAGGATTGATATCAGGCCTTGTAAAACCGGAATCGTTTGAAATACGGGATCCATGACACTTACTGTAATTGTAATGGAATGCTACACACCGAGCGCCAAGTTTAATGAAAGTCGCAAGTTTCGCCGAATCTTCCGTTTTTCCTTGACACGCAATTCGTTAAGGATATTTCCAACCTTATTCACAAAAAATGGCCATTTTTACAAAATTTCACTTGTGTCTAGCAAAATACCTTATCTTCATTCTCGGGGAACTTCAAATACGAAATATATACTGGGTAGCGAGAAAAAAAAAGATTTAGCAGAACCACCTTGGAACTTAGCACTTATCCAAGGTCAAAGGTTAAAGGGCTTTCAAGTAAATCGAGTCTCCTGCCAGGTACAGAACAGCTTCGGTATACCCTCAGTCCTTTCATTCACAAATTTGCCATAACATTGAACCAACGAGGTGTGGTTATGATAGAATGGTCCCGGGGAAAACGAATACAAAACGTAGTTTTTATCCTAAGGGAGTTGTGGGTCTACATTGTACATGCATACGACCGTTGACGTTAAAAACAAATGCTACGAGTTGCCTCAGGCCTCAGTCTGGTCAAGAACACAGAAAGTTGTGAAAAGAGATAAATCCTCCCCCGTATTCCTTAATTCAATTATTAAGTTAACATTTCGAAGTTTCGATTTCATGTTAACGACTTAATTTAACCACCAATTCAATTTTTGTGATCCATTTCTTACTTGGTTTGGTATCGGTCTCCCAGCACGTGACGTGCACAGGCTATGAACTATGACCTACTTTTCTAAGTAGGTCGTACAAAACGGCAAAAGTTGGCTGCGAAAGATAGGTCTATTTGAGGTTTTAATGATATTTAAGTTAGTTACGCACTGCAAAATTAGTTGCCATTGCAAGAAAACATTGAACTAGGTGACGTAGTTAAGGATTCTATAGATTATGTATACCGAAAACAAGTTTTCACAGAATAATTAACCAAAGACTTAGAGATTTTCACGTGTCCCAGTTTAATCGGCTTTTTCTCGGCTTCGGCAAATCGACTTTATTTGAACTTAGGAACACGAGTTCTCAAAAATGGCTCGCTGAAACTTTCCAAACTTAATATTTAGTCACCAATCTCAAAAACGCTGTTAGGATTTTTGATATAAAAGCTTAGTTTTTGTGTAATGTGACAAAGACGAATACGACTTCAATTTTTTACAAAAATACCTTACGTTTTGCGAGTTGATTTGTCATAGAAACCAAACGAACTAACTAATCGAAAATTCCTAACAGTGTTTTTGAGGTAATTGATGAAGTTTTCATTTAAAAAAGGTTTCGTTAAAATCGACCGCAGGGTTATTTTGCTATGAATGTACCTTTCTTAAAAATGAAATTTTTACTTAAAAAAGCTTTTTACGTAAAAATAATAATGACAAATAAATACAAAAAGTATGCTAATATTTCCTGGTCTTTGTTCTTTCAGAAAATATTTACTTTTACTAGTTGAAAATGGTAAGTTTTTTGATATAAGTGTTAGAATGGAGGCCACTGAATAAGGTTGGACATAACCTTAACATGGTTTTCAAAGGTGGTCTTTCAACAGCAAACGCGTTTGCGCCAGTAGCAATGCTTCGCTTTTGCAAAATTGCAGAGTCGTTTTCACAAAAATCGTCCCCACGACTACTATACCTGCGACCGAACTTACGACATTCAAAAGAGCGGATCACCATATGTCGAACATTTTAAACATTAAGAAGCTATACAATGCCTTCCATCCAAGAAAACGAAATTCGTTTTAGACCACTTGCCACTCTAAATTTCTCCCAACTTGTTCCTTTCTCTGATGAGAAGTGATTAGCAAAGAACTAGCAATTAGTTTTTAATTAACGTCAACGTCAGCGCAAAAATGACACGACGTGGCAAGCCAACGTGTAGTGTCTTGTATCAAGTAACTGATAGTTCGTTTGAAGTCCTCAAGTCACCTACGCTCATACTAAGGAACATTTTGAGAAAGATTTCACCAAGTTGAATGCTCGAAATCAAACACATTTTTGGAGGACACGTCTATGCATGAATCTGGTTTAAAGCCGTGTAAAACATTGTCGACTTTTATGCGTACATTTAGCCAAATCTCTTAAATATAGATTTTAATTGACTAAAAGTTCATAATTTTTGGAAGTAAAAAGCCTGTAGAGGTAATTTTTGACGTTTTCTGACACAAGGTGAGTCACGTGACCAAGTCTTGTAAGTACGATTCAACGAAAAACAGAGGTACATTAATAGCAACACATGTAGCCATAACGTGACTAAATATAAGGTAATTTTTTGATGCAGTTTTTTAGCTTTTTCAAGAAAATCATAAAAAGTCACACTTTCAAAGCCCCTCATATACAAGTGAAACATTTTAAAAGTTCGTACATGTATAATTTTGCCTCACAAAACGATGCTCGAGATATCCTAAGTGCCATGTCCCTTCGCTTAAAGTGATGCATCTATGCTTAGATATTATCGAGTTTGCACGGCAGATCTCACTAGCGGTTACTCGCAGTTGTATTTAACTGCACACCTGGACTTAAATTATCACTGTGAAAATCAAAAATATTGGAAGGTTAAGAATGTCATAAGGAGAACCAAACTCAATTTTGGATAAATTCAACCGTGCAAACCCAAGAACAACAGCGCGACCCTTTTAGACCACCAGTGAAAATTGATCTTTAAGGAATCCAACGCGTTCTTTCAACATCTGTTCAATTCTGAGTTTCTGTCATATTTTTGTCTTTGTGCTAGACGTTTTTCATGTCCATTCTCACCAGGTGGCGAGACTGTCTCGTCTACGAGACGGCTCACCTAGAACTGTAGAACAACATATCGTAGTTCAAATCAATGAAATTGCGTGCACCACCTCAAAAGTAATTCGTCAAAGACAAAATTTCCGAGAAAGGAAGGCACATTTTTTATAAGCAGAAATGGTAATTTCTTATTGCTTTTGCTGACCGATAGTACAAGACAATTTCAGTCATGGTTTCTCTTTGTCTGAAAGAACCGCATCTGGCTACAGAGGGTTTATTCCCATCGGATCTATAAAAGATCATGCGCAACTTAGTGTTGGCTTACGAAAAAAAAAATTACTTTAACTACAGCTTTGATTACATTTTTCCGGGAGTTCACTTACCAAATCTGTTGACTAATTTCTCCAGAGCAATCGAGTAAAATGAGCACGTGATTGAATACAGGGCCATCGACAGGGATCCGTGCCTTACTCCCTCGTTGTACGTCTTCCTAAGTGTGGTGCCTTCCCTCGCTTCCGGGTCACCGCCGTAGACGGTCACACCCACATAGTTTGTAAAATAAAGCGAGAAACATACCAAAGACATCCAACTGAACAGATTAGTAACGCAAAGAATTATCATGGTTTTGGGCATTCGAACTATACTCATTAAATAGGTCCTCAGGTCAGCATCCATGGAAATTTCTGCAGATTCAACATCTATTCCGTCCTTCAAATGATCTCGTGCGCCATCTGGTGTCGCTGTATCTTCATCTTTGGAGATGGCTCCATATTCGACGGGCTTATGGCAAGATATGCCCGTATCTCCGTTGACATGGCTCACATCAACATCGTTCCTCAGATGCTGTGAATCTGGGAAGTTTTCTTCAGATGAACCTTGCTGGCATTTTACTTTCGAAGAATTGGGAGACACCTCGCAGTTTTCTGAACAGGAATCGTTTTCAAATCTTTGATATTTCCTCGAAAAAAGTGACACTATGAACACCGGTAGCCATTGGCTATAGTTGGGTGATTCAGTGGTCGCTTGTTCTTGATGGCTGCTCAAACTGGTGATGGTAAGAACGACAAACATTACTAAAGCTACAGTGAAGATAATCCTAATATGCTCCATGCTAGTAAGTTGGTTTGCTCCGTAAGAGGCGCTCCAGTCGATGCCGCCAAGAACATACCCAATACTGCCGCCAAGGCCAGCCATGATCGTAAAAGTTGTGAGTCCTGCAGCGTGCTCATTGGGCGTTGTTACGTCTAACAAATAAGCACGACACGGCGATTGGCAGGCGTCGCAGCACGAGTCTAATAACACGATACCAATAACGAGTAGAGCGATGCTGGAAGGACTAGTACAAAACGGCGTTATGCATAATTTTGTCGAATTTCTTGAACCGTTAAATATGTTCATGTTCATGTCTTCATACATACGATTTTTTGTCATCAGCGAACTAGAGTTTTCGCTTTGTGTTACGTTACCCAAGAGTTCTTCTATTCTCCGTTCCTCGTTTTCACCAACATGCGCCCCCAGTGGCACCAATATGAGACCGGCAACTATTCCGCAGGATAGAGCAATGATAAAAGGTCGACGACGTCCAATTGGAGATTTACAATTGTCAGACATTGAACCCAGTATGGGGACGAGAAGGAAACCAACAAGTGGGCTAATGCACCAAATTATAGTCGATAGCACCATAGGAAATCCTTCCGTAAGCAAAATTGGACTGACGAATGCTGTTTCGGCAGCATAACAAAATTCGATGCCACAAACGGTGCCACTGAGCAATAATAGTTTAATTCGAGATCTGACGAAAGGCGGCGGTGTCTTTATTATCTTCTCCGTGTTTGTTTTGAAGGCATTCAACGCAGTAAGAGTAGAAGTGAGAAATACCATCGCCATGTTGCCGTAATTTGAGTCTCTGTAAACGAAACGTGAGAAATCAGCTGTTATCAATCACAATGTTTTACATCGAATGCAGGTTTAATGTTTATTTATCACAATTTCTTTATAAGCCCCGTTATTCATTAGAATGTCCAAATGTCCAGTAATTAGGTGTAATTACACTGGTTCATTAGTTAATTACCCCACCTAATTACCTCACTTAATTACCGGCATTGTGCAGTTTCTTGTAACACGACTCTAAATCGACGACGAAGACAGCGCAGAATATTTCAAGAACGATTGTTTTAAATATACATTTCATGGACTGTAAGCCACCGTGATACTCGATTAAACTTGTGAAGAATCTATACATTCTTCCGAATGCGACTACAGAGTTTAACATTTCACTGACATAGAACAGAATCAATGAAACATTAACCCAAAACACACAGTAGTTAGTTCACGAAGACAAGATGTATCTTACCACTGATCCCCAAACATTGCCCAGCTCCGGGCGCCCAAGGTAATCTGCAATTGGACTGTGGAAAACATGTGCCGGGAAAACGATTTGTTGTGAGACGTGTCACTAATGAAGAAATGTAACTGGACTGTCAAATTAGCTTTAATAACAACAGGGAATAATCATAATACTTACCTTCCCTCGAGATCAGTTTCACAAACTTGATATGAAAACAAGTGACAGTGAGCGACTCCGGCAAGTCAACGACACGAATAATTAGTCCTGTCTAACTCGTGCGCAAACTAATTACTCAGCCAATTAGTGTGTATGCATTATTGATTTTTAAATAAATTTGTTACGTGATTGCATTACGACGTCCACGCTTAAGTTTATGAAAAGACAATTCGTTACAGTATCTGTTGCTTAGATTCAAATTAAACTGTCTATGAACCCCTGGCGCTAGTGTGTGGGTGTCTATTGTTCGAGAGGGGAAAGTAAGTTAATAATGGCGTCAAGAGTCTGATTTTTACGGCGTCAGCGTAATTTACAGACGTGAAAAATATTCACGTGGTTACTACGTAAATTGCATGCACGACTATTGCCTTTGCACAGGAGTTTTGTCCTTTCGGTCTGAGTAAAAACATTAACGTTTCTATGAGATGATTTGTAAAATGGAATTAGACAAAATGCTAATTTTTGTTGTCAAATTTCGACTTCTGAATAGCGTGTCTTTATGGTTGATCAGATAAGTACACAATTAGCTAGTCTTGTCCAAATTTTACACTTTCTGTTCGTAGTAAAAATCTAACATTGTTCGTTATTACACGAGTCGGAGCTTGGAGTAACAGTTTTTATCATCCTTTGCAGATCAAGTCAGACATTGTTTTATGCTTCGCTATTCGCTGTTGCAGGACTGGGTACGATAAAAAGTTGCTCAGCTAAGCTGAATATTTTATAACGGGTGTGTACATGTTTACACGTGTCAATATCAAACGTTCATTAATTATTAAGCATATTCAAATACCAGGCAGTTGTATTTCAATTTCAAGTGGCTTCATCTAATTAAAACCAAGGCGTTCACGTGAATAAAATATTGCAAGAATGAGTAAAAACAGTCCCAGTCTCCTAGTTCAGTATTTCAGAGGAGCTGGTTTTGCAATCTAGGCCTACGAAATCAAAATACGTGTATTCGTTAACAAAATTTTGGTCTTCAATATGTACATGTATACTTGGTTTCGTGAAAAGTGACGGATTAGTAAGATTCATATCAAACTATTTCTTGGAAAGTTATTATAATTATGATGTGGTACACTTTTTCTGTGCCATTCGTTACTTTCAGGATTGCGATTTTGTCATAACATCAACTTTGTTGGTATTTAGATAGTTAGTACCTATCATTTTACACGATGCTATGCATTAGATAAGAACTTTCTTATCGGTTTATCTCTAAATACATTTGAGCTATACAGTGTATGCTTGTATTCAAATTTCCATTGTATATAAGCTTCTTATTTATTAGCTCTTTCACCATATAAGCACGGCGTGAGTGTGGATAGGAAAGGTGTACAAAAGTCCTTCCCCTGTCCCCTTTTCTCTATTAAGCTGCACTTATTACTCCTCATATGTTGACTTATTGTTTACTATCTTGTAAAAGCTAGATCTGAGACTAGCCCTCTATATTTATTGTCTGGGCAATAAATGTATGTACATATATTTTTGTATGTATGCATGTATGTATATATGTATGTATGCATGTATGCATGTTTGTTTGTATGTGTGTATGTATGACTTGTATGTATCTATGTCTACATGTATTAATGTATGTATGTGTGTATATATATATATATATATACATGTATATGTATATGTATATGTATATGTATATATATATATATATATATATATATAAATGTACACGTGTATATAAAATTCGTTACCATTCGTATTTTAATACGAATCTTAATAGATTCAAATTAGATGCGTAAGTTTAAAGTAGCTGGTAAACGTAATTCCATTTACATGTATATTTTAGTGACTGTTTGAACCTTGGAAGAAAGTTGGCCAGCGAGGAGTGGCAGATGACAAAAACCTGCTTAGCAATGATCCAGACAGATATCTGGAACCGGTCTCGAAGATAACTGGTATGGTGATTATGATGATTTTGATAACAGTTTGTCGGTAGTAATGGTGATTGTTATTACTATTACTATTACTATTACTATCACCATTGTGATTATTACTATCACTATCACTATCACTACTATCACTATCACTATCACTATCACTATCACTATCACTATTATCACTATCACTATTATCATTATCATTATCATTATTATTATTATCATTATTATTATTATTATCATTTGTTTTTGAATTTTCCGTGTATTGTACCTGTAGCCATCCTGGTATCCATTCTCCAAATAAAGTTTGACAATGAAGGATGTTTTACCACCGAAACATGTCGTTACAATTCAGAAAAATTGTTGTCTTTATTCAAATATTCAAATTTTACTTGTGTTCGGTACTGTAATTATAATAGTTATGATGATGATGATAATGATGATGATGATGAGGATGGTGATGATCATGATGATGACAATGATGAATGTACAGGTGACAGTGATAATGATGATGACGATGACGACGACGATGATGATGACGATGATGACGATGATGATAACCATGATGATGACGATGATGACGATGATGATAACCATGATGATGACCATAAGGATGACAAAGATAAATGTATTGGTGAAGATGATTTTGGTGACAATGACAATGATATTAATTATGATGACGTTTATAACGATAATGATGACAATGACAAATGTTACGCTAACGATGATGTTAGCGAATATTCTGGCCATCGTCATATTTAAGGCCGGTGTTTCTGCATTGATTAAAAACGGCTTCACGTAAACGATTTTCCTCTCTTACACATAACGAATGTTGGAAATTAGGAAATAAACCTTGTTCCGTAATACCGAGTGTAATAGTTCACTGTACAGCCACGTTCTGTGACAATGTAAACATCTCATGGTTAACGAAACACGAAGACACAAAATGCGTATCCCAGAGTATTTAAAGCAAAGGGACATAAATGAACGAAGTACATTTGTGTTAGGCAAATATGTCTTACTTAAAATAGCTGCGAATGAATTTTTTATTTTCCAGGTTTACACACCCGCGACTGATGATAATTATACCGCACTCTCGTATTGATGAGCACTGTCATGTTCTCATTTTCCTTTTCATCTATTGACGATGTCAGATACGGATGACAGGTACGGAAATGAAGCTAGAATACCTGTGTTCATTTTTTGGAAACTGTTGCGTTTTTAATGATGTTCATTTGTACGTTCGGTTAAGGCCACCCACTTCAAAGTGTGGGGGAAATGACGTCAATAAAGAACTTGTCTGGTTGCAGTATGACCAACGTTTGTTTTCCTTTAGTAGGATTATGGCATTAGGTTGACGGAATACTATGCTTACTACATGTAGGCGAATAATATGGCTTTGAATTAGGTTTTCATAGTAGAAGAATTACTGAGTGAAAGGCAAGTGTTTCTCGAGTAATCTGGCAACGCACGTACATGTAAGCAGTTGAATTTACTACCAGGGAAATCATTGGACAGCGATCGGAATGTTGGACTGTGGGAGAGAATCACCATTTTCGTTTCATAAATCAAGGTTTCTTGCAGCAGATGTCTCGCGAATGCCTAGCTTAAAGAAACGCAACACTAAAATTTTATCCAGGTACACAGTACAATTTACCCACAATTCTAAGCGTCTCTAGGCCATTCGCTGTACACCATTCCCGCCTGATCAATATTTTACATTTTGTGTGCTTTTGTCCTTAAGATGATAGTAAATTGCCATGGAAACATCACCTAATTTAAGAAAAAATATGACTTTAAATTATTTTTATTATTTTCTTTCAATGAATTGCTCTTGAAACTATGAGTTTCAGAAAGAAAATGGCTCATGTTGTAAAATTAAAAGCTGTTAGTCGTCTTGCACGCCTTAAATAAGTCACATGGCATGACCTACCTGTAAAAATCTCAGTCGCAACAGGGGAATCGTACCCAGGATTTTCCGCTAGATGTTCAGACAAACTTCTAATCCACACATGTTATGAGATAAAATATGACTTTGCTGAAAGAATACCGCGAAAGCTGGGATGTTCATGTTAAAACCTGGATGTACAGGACAACGTTTGGCATTGTGTGGGTCAGTCAAGAGAAGGAATTATTTATGAGAGAATGTGAACAAAGGTGCATTGACGCAGATGCGTTTTAGATAACTTTTCAAAAATAGATTCAATCAAGGAAGTTGATGAGCTTTGTTCAATTAGTAGAACGAACAGTCAGCATTTTAAAGACAAAAATCATGTCTAATCTGTGTAGGAAACAAGACTACATCAGATTAATAACAGTAACTGTCGTAAATGAAAAAAAAATGGTGCAGAAAGTGCTGGTTCATCCTTTCTTTAATTAAGCTTGTTTCACAGTTTCGTAATCTAAAGCAGGTTAATTCTTGCCGGACTAACTAGAACTACCGAAATGTAAAGGGTCAGACGGAAGCCCCTTTCGTCTGTATCCCGTAGGCGGGTACAATCATGGACTCAAGCCTGAACGAGCAGCCAGTAGATTACCATACAGTAGTACATGTCAACTATCAACCTGAACACATCAGGAATATCCGTACCCTCAAATTATTCGTCGGAACTGTTTTATATTTGCACATTTGCGACCTTCATTCCATGTAAGGTGAGGTACAAAACAACATTCAGTAAAGGAAGCCACGTGACTCTCTCTGGAGAATGCCGTCAAATGAAACAGTGATAATAGATATGAACAAGAGTTAACAGTACTCGCACGTCAGATGACAGACCAAAGATTGACAATGACTGTCGAATACGCCTTTTGACATCCGTTAGGCTGTTCAAAGCTATTTTAGTTGTCTCTTGGTCTCTTGATCAAATCTCCTTGTTGTAATGGTTGAATTTTGCACATGCACACCTACAAAAATACCCGACGAGTTCCGAATGGTCTCCATGCACAGTGAAGGCAGCACTCATTATTATTTTCAGTGTAATGCGGATCATGCCTACAACAACTTTTCATTCGGGTAAACCAACCGCCGCGTAGCAACATACCATTACGTTGGCTTTGAGCTTCTTAAGTCCTGTCTACAGGGCCGTACGCCACTATAACCCTCTGTAATCATGGTTTTACTAGGACAGAGGTGACCTCAGGAATCGAAGAGCTGGTCTGAATAGGAATGACTACTATAATCTTGGGTTAATCACGGCAAAGTGCAGAAAAAATTTGCCCTGCGTTTCTCTCCTCCGTTACCTCTAAAAATATCCTCAAAGAAATGAACACGCTTCTATTCCAACTCCAAATTTCACCGTGCTCGTTTACAATGAGAGGTTAGCAAACGGCTGTTTATCGAAAAGGTTATTTCCCGGAAAGAGTTTTAATATCGTAAAAACGTCATTATCGCACTAACAGTTACACCATGGGCTTTTTTGAAGCCGAAAGCATCTGCAAAGCCTAATTCCAATGAGTCACAACGCGAGGCGATTTTAGTACATACACTGTACAGCAGTGTTATAGGTCTGTTCTAGTCAGGACCGCTGGCGACGCAACGTTCGAGGTGTGAGAAATTCCGACATGTGTGCAAACATGTACTTGTAGAACAACGTGAAAACTTGTAATGCAAACATTTCATTAATGAACTGTTCTAGGAAGTTCTGTGTCCATCGTTGTTACCTTTTCAGCAAGCGGGTCGCCACTTCCCACCCCGGCGTTCACCTAAGGTTTTCGACCTGTCCAAATGCCCGTTTGCCGGTCACTTCGCCACTGTCATTATTAAATTCATGAATACACAACTGTCCTGTCCATATGACAACGAACATGTGTTACTAGGTAGTTACTTTGAAAACGTTTTAGGTTTAAGGATTATACAAAACAAAATTTCTACCTACCATTACCTCGCACAAGCCAAGCTGCACTGTCAGTTACCGCCTATTGAAGTAAATTCAAGTGCTGACCTTCCCAACAAGTCGCAGACACTCATACATGTTTCTGCAATAACGCGCCACACATTTACGTAAGCTGCGTGGTGAAACGTTTGATTAAAAGCGACTAGGCTAATCATTATTATTAAAGCCTTCTGACAAAAATCATCTGTTGTAATTTTTGATGCCAAGGACTTCAGGGAACGATGAATTATTGACGACAGAAAGATGATCGATTGATGACAAAGATATCACACAACTTAATCAATTTGGACAAGAACGATGTCGTGCTAGATTTGATGAACTGTTAGCAAATATTGCGAATTATGACGTTTTTGGAGACAAACAAGGTTATTTCGTCCAAAACTGCAAATTCTTACGCAAACAACCTTAATGTGGTGCATACAGGCACACGCTATGCAACAGTGTACGGGATTACATACATGTACATGTAGGTACATTAAAAGATGCAAGCGATTGTCAGCGCTAGAACTTCTTGCGCGAGGCACAGATCCAGGATTGCATTCCGTAAACCTAAGAAAAACGCTAGAAAAGCGAGTGTACGGTGCCGCGTATTTCGGTTGTAATGCATGCCAAAGTCTCATGAAGTCTTGCATCATCTTGCGTTCTCACGAGTCCTGGGTCTAAGAAACGCAGTCGAGGATCATGGACAAAGCGCGTTAGACGACTGGCAGTCCGGGACGCTCATTATGTCCCACATGTAAATTGGGGCAACAATAACCTAAATTGGCCCACCAGGGGGCAGATACACTGTATGTGCTCAAAGGTGGTGCGTGACGTCCCTTCGGCGGGTAAAAGAGAAGAGACAGTGAATATATTGATTCGAAAACATTAAGTTACGAAAACAGAGTTTTTTTAACTTGATTTGGTGACCACCGTTCTCAAATCCAACCAATATCCAATACGAACGAACACTTAGCAACTTATTGTTGCATCCACTTATGCATATAAGTGAATCTGTTATTGGCGGCATATTCAATACTGGCTAACTACCTTTAGTTTCAATGATTTTAATCTCGACCAAAAATGGCTCTTTGCCAACCTAGTTTTTGTGCGTACTCACGAAATGCCAATTTCCACAAGTATACTTGGCAGTTCTTGGTGAGCCGTTTCACGATTGGCCTCGCTCCGGCCACAACCATGCAGTCGGCGTCGTGTAAATTATAATGCAGTCAGGTTTCTCACTGTGTTGACTCCCTTATTTGGAAAAGGCATGGGAGTTGACTAACTCGACAGGGGTGTTTAGTTTCGAATACATAGACACTATGGGGATACATTAAACACTGTCTGCTGTTTTGTTATTATTATAAAAGTTCTCATTATCTCAAGTTACATGTATGAGCAGTATGACATGGAAACAAGTGCATGGTCTGTAGAATAAGGTTTGCAACGGTGATGCTCGTTAAATTTTGAAGGAACACCCATGCAGTATACGCGGAGGGCGTTTAAGTATGACCGTGTTGTCTTTCTGGTTACCGGGCGAGCTTCGTTAAAGGTAAAAGCCACAGACTTATTGTGGAGAGGCGATCACAGTGTGGCCTTGTTAGGACCAGCCTTCGTCGCTTAGTTACTCGACGCCATTTTTGTGACCAATCGCGAGGCCAGAATATATCGAAATCGTCTAGTCTCTGCTAGGACTTAATCTAACTCGCGGTTGAGACGCACTGATACTCTTGGGGACTGGATGCAGAAACTATCATTAAACCCACCAGCTGATGTAAGATATCACAATGAGGATCAACCACACATACAACCACTCAAAATATCCTATTAGAGGTGTTTTTGTCGTGTCCTTTGGTAGGTTGAGTGGGCCTTCTTACCAGTGTACCGGTACAAAGCACGCGTGCCATTCCTTTAATTATTAAGGAGGAAAGTCACGCAGGTGCTTTCAATTGTCTGCCGAAACGTGTTATATTTGCACTTTGAGTATTGCTAACAGAAATTACCAGAGCATGGCTTTGAGAATACATGTCGCATGATATGAATTTGCACACATTCAGAACGAGGTAGTGACTTCAATTTGAACAAAGTTCGACTTTCGCAGGTTTTGTCGTCTCACTTGGGAAAAACCTGAATATGTTAAATCAATCCCGATATTCAGCTTTAGAAATATCGATTTTGGACCCAAATATTTTTAATTTCCATACTCTGTCGGTATTTTTCGGTATTTGGCAAGATCCCAGCTCCGGCAACCGGTGCCCAATCTAACTGAGAGGGCACGGAATTAAAATTGTCGTTTACGGCTACCGCAAGCCAGAAGAACAGGATATAGTTAAATAATGATAGGGCCTTGCCAGGGTCTCGCTAGAAAACATTACTTTGTCAGATTACACGATATATTGCCGTGTATTTTCAATGAGAGCAACTGATTTAGTCTATTAGATTTTTCTTGACGCGCGACAGCTACCGAACCCAGGTGAACAACACAACGCAAACAAGTGCAGCGAACTTGTAGACAGTGAATTCGTACTGCCAAAGTCCTGGATTTTAAAACTGCATGAAAAGTGAGTGATGCCAATTAAAGTCTTTTTCGCATTTACGAGGTGTGTGAGGGATATCAGCTTTCCCATTAAATGTCTACCCTCCTCGTGCTTGTCGGACAGATATGGATTTATCAATCTATTTGCGTATCGTATGGAAGACATACTTTTTAACATAAAATCGATATAACAGGCAATTTACATGGCAAATTTAAAGAGTTCCCTTGGAGAAATATAAGTGTTTGTAAATTCTAAAGAATCGAAAAATAAAGCAAGGCAAATATCGATTGTGTCATGAATTACGGTCATTATACTGCAAGAATGAAAAATACGTATCGCTAAACAAGTGCATACTGCCACAGTCTCAAGTCGTAATCGGTCATTTCCTTCCATGAACAGTTCCCTAGTTCAAGGACCTACAGAACGCTACTCAGTTTCCTACATTTCGAATTCAACCCCCCTCTGTTGCGAAGGTAGAAAAATGCATTGTGCAAGTGACCTAGTTTTCGAAAGCTTAGGCTGCTAACCCGCGGTCGAACAAGTTAATCACGATATGCCTAATTGTCTCACTCAGTTTTTTAAAAGGTTTAGATGTCTGTATTTTACTGTATCTTACTATACATGTACAGATAAAATTCTATTGGAAACAAAATAATGGAATACAAAGTCACAATACTAATGAAAAATTAAAAGCTGTATGTAGCTGCCTGGCAAGTTTCCTGAGATGAACTATTCCGGTTCATCAGCAAAATCGTAGAGGTAACCCGCGAATTGACTGCTTTTGATAGGCGGCGCTTTTAGTTGGGGATTCAAGTGAGCAGTTGTATCTGAATTGAAGTTTACCGCTCTTTGGAAAGAGGAATCTTGGTCATTAAAAGATTGAAGATTCTGATTTTAATGAGACTCAGTGCAAAACCGGGGGCGCAATTTCAGCTTACGGTTGAATGTTTCAATACAAACTCAAAATAAAACGCCGGAATTGCAGTAACGGTATTTATTATTTGCGATCGACAGTTACATAATATTTTTAAGAACGTCCTCAATTAGCGACTAGCCGGATATCGCAATAGTTACGTACCTGGATCACCTAGTTGTTGCGATCACATTTTCACATTAAGTATCATCTACGAATAATATTGTATTTTTGCTTTACAAAATTTGTTTTAATGTTATTTTTAAGGACAGCTTACAGCTAAATAAGTTTGAATGTTTCCAGCAAGACCCGACCGTTAATCTTGCTTTTTGTTATAATGGGAAAATGTTAACATATGAAACAATAAAATAGTTGTTTGCACAAAAGTTTCCTTGAACTAATCCAACTGAATCATAGTCCTTATGATATTAAATGAGTCTAAGAATATTATTCAGCACTTATTGTGGACCATTTTTGTGAACTATTTTACATTCTCTGTAAAGGTTGAAGGCTGAAAATGTAGGCCTTTACTTCTATCAGCTCTAGGTACTTGTCTGAAGAGCAACAGTGACTTTGCAAATGAGCGGATCTTTCAACCTGCAGTGAATTTCGAGATTGTAAAGCCCTGTATCCTGAATATTTAGCCCGTAAACATGCGAAGGCTTCATCACTTCCGCCCACACATAAGCGCGAACGCCATCTGTTGTGAGCTTGTCGAGAACATCGGGATAGTAATGACTAAAGAGCTTTAAAGACGAGAGGATGTTCTCCAGCAGCAGGTTGCGCTTGGTGGCAATGACGTAGAGCATACCACCGGAGTTTCTCTGTAACACCTCTACTTCGAATCCACCCTTAGGCTTCCGATAGATGGCTCTGATACTAGCGATATTACTGACAGGTAGTTTGCTCCCAACAGAGTATTCTGTGGACGTAACTAAGCTCCTCTGAAGAGAGTTGTTAGCTGCAATGAATATAAAATCCCTTCCATTTACGCTGTCAAAACTTAGCACGTTGATCTACTGCCTATGGAAATTGGAAGCGACCGAGGCTTCCCGTGGCAAACCCAGCCGCAACTGTAGCGCATTCAGTGATCAACCACCAAGGCACCGTAACCTATCCGATACTGTAGTCCAAACAAGTTAAATCTCGTACATGTAAGTCAGTGGCCTTTGCACACATACAGTACATGTACATGTATATATACCACAGGGACAGCCACTCCCTGGTTACCTGCGTGCCGCTAGGTGGTCAGAAGCCAGCACACAGGTATCACTTAAATTTCTTCGGGAATTTTTTTACACCGTTGTTTCTAGTTGGCTTGTCGAATTCTCAACAGGCAGCGCTTTACACAAACAATCTGGCATCATATATACTTTGGCATGACTGATGGGCTGAAGTGTAAATGAGGTCTATTGTACAGACAAATAGGTGCTTAAAATTTATGTTCAGGAAATGTGAATCCTAGAAATTGTGGTTACGCCTTTTCGGAATGCATCTTTCTACTGTCGATGACTTGTGTTTACGATAATGTCTTGTATTCATACAGTATGAATAGCACACCGGTTAAATCAACCAGATATATGTTTATTGTAAATGTATGTGCTTCAAGCGCGCGGCTATAAAACATCACTGAAGGAACGAAATAGTTGCTGCGACGCCACTTGCATGATAAGGCTAAAAATCATTCACAGTCCGCCATTTATTCAAGTGTTATAAAGCTAACCAATGACTGCTGAGGTTACATCAACCGATGCCAAAGCGCGTGCCACTGCATGATACTGGCTAGGCACGTGGGGAACCATGAAGGGACAGCCGTAGCATGACTTTTAGAAGTGATATAGCGGAAAACACCTGAACTTCGCCCACAGTAATAACCCTGCATATTGGCTATACACATTACAGACAGTTGAATTAAAATGAAATTTCTGTAGTTAATTACTTTCTTATCCACTAGTTTTTAATCTGTCACGGCTAAGACGTCGCGACAAAATAATGCACCTTTCACAAGTCAAAGATAATACCCATTGACAGCGCAATTTTTTAGCTCATGGTAAAGATTCTTCAACTGTTACTTTTAAGTGCGTTTTTAAGGAAAAAATTCATCTAAATTCAGAATCAGATACCCCAACAGTAATTTTGTATTTAAATTAAATGAACATCACCTGTCCCGGCAAGTTGAAGCACAATTGGATAGTGGTCGCTCACCTCCATGCTCTGAAAAGTAAACACGTTCGAATCAGTAATTTAAAGAAAAACGCAAATTCATTTTTTGAGGATGAGATACAACTAATTGATAATTTTTCAAATTGTACAATTGCTGCAGGTTATCAACTAAAATACAGTCCGGTTTCCTTATTTGGGGAAATGAAGTTAGTTAAACTGGTGCTCATTTCTGCATTTATTAAGGTGGCACAGAACACATAAATACTGTTTGGTTGTTAGTTTGTGCACATAGGCGGGCCTGGCCCTCCCCCCCCCCCCTTTGGCTCCCGCAAAAAAGTAAGAGCGTGGGGAAATGTTGAGTTTATTAATTAACCCCGTTAATTAAAATTGTACGGATGAAACAAGCTTTAAATGTGTGCAGTTTTAGTGTTGGGGGAGGGGGGGGGGGGGTCAGATCCAATTTCAAGTGTCAACGGAACTACATGTATGGCTAAGTAAAGGCTCTCTCGCGACATACACGTACCAGGCGACCGGCAGTGGCGCTGCGCACTACGACTCCGTTTCCGTCGTCTGCTCCACTGTGCAATGAAGAAACTTACTTCATTTGTTAAAGAAAATGGAAGCTGGGTGACGATGAGAAAACAGAAACTGCTGGTAAGATGTGAATTTTAATCGAAGCCTTAGTAAATCACTCAGAAACTCATAATTCTCTCTATTTCCAAAGCAATCCCGTCATTATTGGCAACACGAAAAACGGATTTGGTCTTTTGGACAATTGAAGACTATTTTAAATACAACAATTTTTTTACGAACCGATTGCACAAAATATAAAACGTGTAATAAGCTTTACAAAAAGAAGTAGGTTTCGTGCACAAACGCTGTGGACCATAAACATGTAGGTCTCTTAGTATCAAGTTAGGAGTTCCTGTATAGTCGTCGTGGTGTAGTGGTAAAGCAAGCGCGCTTTATCCACGAGGTCGCGAGTTCGAGTCTGTGGTATTTGCGGTTTTCCTTGTTTGTCATGTTCTCCGTTTTTTTTTTTCTTAGATAATACTTCAGTAATAAAGGAAAATGCTTGATTTTTAGAGGGAAAAACAGAAAAATTTCCTTGGCGATCTTCACCCATTCGGTGCTATGCGCATCTACAATCGTGATTTGCGCAAATGCTTACAGACAAAATGTTAGGCCCCCCCTTGTGACATCCTAGATCCGCCGCTAGTGCAGTAGTTTCCAAAATAAAAGCTGCCATACTCCGCAAAAGTGTGCCGAATATCTTTCCAGCACGGTGGTGTAGTGGTTAAGTGCTGGACTCGAATTGAAGTCGTGGGTTCAAATCCTGACTCGCACAAATAATCACACCATGAGTGTACCACGTATATGTGCTCGTTCTTCTAAGAAGGCGGGAACACGTGACGATGGCCGGAGAAGAGACCGACCGAAACGTCGTGACAGTGTATATAGACTAGAGGTCGGTGTAAATAGACCAAGAGATTTTAATAATAGTAGTAATGCGCCACCACCTCAGAGCGGTTTTAGGAAGTCATAGTTTAACCGTTCTACATCACTTTTCGGCTTAGGAGATGCCCAAAAAGTGACGAGATATTTTTCTCGAGCTGCATAACGGCTGTCGGGAATTACACACGCCATACACCGTTTCACCATTTTTATCACACAATTTCTTGAGCTATAGACTAAAATAAGCTTTACACGACAACGTATTGGCGGCTTGGAAACGCAGACGAAGGTGTGTCAAGAATGCTGCATTCTGATTGGTCAGTTAAGTCGTCAGTCGTAATCCTGACGATGGGTCAATTGCTTACTTGTGAACAGGTTTACAGAGTATGTTGTCACGATTTCGTCAAAGTGGTTGTATCGACACATGCCGATATATACATGTACAGTAGTCAATAACAGAGATCAGTAGAAAAGAAGGTGATATTTACATGTAGTTACAGTTTTGTTCGGGGAGACTTTGCCGAATGAAACGTTTCCAAATGTTAATTTTGTCTAGTTGTTTTAACCTACTGTGCTCACTCAAGCTCAACGAGAGTCTAACAACATCTTAGCCGCTCTAAATAACATAGCTACAGGGATTGAATTTTCTTTTCCAACACTAGGTCAAAATACTCAGAGTTTGACACTATAGATGTTCTGCTGCGACCAAACGGCATCAACGTCAGTGGTATTCAACGGATAGTTCCGGCAAACAAAGTTATACCACGCCCTACCATAGTTACTGTTGGTACACGTATATTCCACAAAATCGAGGTATATAAGACAGAAGTCACACGGAAGCTTACTATAACAACTATACAGGTAGATGTTTCAAAGTATCCCTGGTAATACTACACCAGAAATATCCATTACGGCGTTTTCCCGTTGCTCCCAACTTGTTCGATTCCATAGCCCAACAACAAGTGGGGAAGATCACCCCTGTAACCAATGTCTTACACGACTGGTTAACTCCATTCTGGCATTTATGGTTGGAGGACCGGCTCTCTTTTGTTCGATAATTGTTTTAATCTCCGATCAGATTATATCTAGCCTGACTGGGCTGTGCTGCTAAAAATGAAAGTTAAGTTATAACATATTTGAACATAAACCAATAGCATTTCTGAACTCCTTGTCAAATGTTGATCATGTTTAGTTTTTGAATCACCAAAATCGCCCAACTACAACAGAAGTTAAGACAATCTATTCTGCCGGGTTTCAGTAACCCTTTGAAGCCCGGGAGATAATTGGCCTGTTGTCATACGGGACAAAAGACTGTGCTGGGCAGTTAACAAAGGAGCCAGATGTTATCGCACGTTCAGAACCCCTCACGTCTGGAAAAGTTGCTGAACGACAGAACGCCGTCATGTCCCCTACAGAAAGCAGCGAGGGATTAATCATTGCATACAGGGACGTAGACACTGTTCAGCGTCTTCCAGTTCATCAAAATTTATCGACTCTTTCACAAGCCTCATTCAGGCTGCCAGGTTGCTTGAGTCAATTACATGTAGGTGCCGTGGATACTATTATAGTTCCTTTGCGGTGTACAGTAGTGAGACGATCGATTAGCTGCTCTGGTTAACTACTGCATAGCACAACTGACTATGAAGAAAAACTCTATTTACGCGACTAAACTGCGTGAAACTTTGTTGGCGGCTACAGGCGATACGCCATTGGAGATACAATATAGGCATACAAGAGACTTGGATTGTCGTCGGCGATCTCATAGGGTGACTTAGGTCAGCAACAGGAATGCCCCGTATCTATCCTAAATCACTAAAGATACTAGAAAAAATTGGCCTCATGAGCGCGAATTTATTTTCACTTTTCGGAGCTGTATTACTGCGTGTATATTCAGTTACCACCTGCTTTCATATCTTGCAATCACTCTTCTCTATTCCTGCTCAGTAAATCCTTGACTTGCATTGCAAATGCTAGAAGCTTATCAGAAAACGACCTATCTGCTTTCGTTAGCCAAGGTTGTGTGTGTAATAAGATACAAAGTGACCATTGCGTTCACACTTTGATGCTCCTTCAGTTGATTGGGTATAATTAATACCTTCAGTTGATTGCCTCCATGTGATACAAGTGTAACTATCTATCCAACAAGCCGTCTTCTTATAAAGGGGTCAGCCATCATTTCTTAATTACGTCACCATGTTTCGTATAAGTCAGAAAGAAATAATTTATGCTAACAACTCGTACATGGAGCTAATCAATGAAGCTTCCTGGAGAGTGAACCCTTTAAGCACTAGAGTGCAGCATGTTTGGTGATGCCTGGGACAATTTTGACGGGACGCCCGTCTCTCTACTTAACTGCATGGGCCCCCTAGTACCAAGAAAAGTAAAAAAGTGAAACATAAAATAGAAACTTAATAATATGCTAAATTCAGCTTCAAATCAGTCATGATTTCAAAATGTTTATTCATAGAAATTTATAGTGGATGTCCCCCGTTCCACCGCCACCACTTCATTCCGCCTATGCACGCTACTATTTTGATGGTGTCACTTCCGTAATAGTAGGTTGAGGTCATAATTCCTTCAGACACGTCTCAGTTAAATAGTACGGTTACAAACACCAAGACGCTGACCATTCTACGTACCGCAGTTTCATTGAGGTTGAAGATCCGATCGAATCTTATTACACCACTGGAGTCGGGAATATAGGCGAGTTGTAAATTGCTACCAGCAGCTATAAATCTGAAAAAATATATAAAATTGCTCTTATATTACATTTTTGTCACTAAATGCCACAGAAATCAAACCACAACACCTTCAATCAACTATTATGACCTCGTGGTCCGTGAAAAATAACATTATTTTTTAAACTTTTGATTTAGCTCACTTGCTGCAATAAAACGGGTAGCAAGCATCTTCATGTTCTTTACTCCGATAAGAAGTTGTTTCTGATATTTGCATACCAAGAATTGTGCGATGACACCAGTGGCGGATTTAAGGGGAGGCCAAGGGGGCCATGTCCCCTCCCCCTAAAATTCTCCTGGATTCCATTTGGCAGTACGGGGTGCAAATGTCTGACTGACAAAATCCTGGCTAATACTCTGCCCGGGCCCCCCTAACTCAAAATCCTGGATCCGCCTCTTGGATAACGTGTTTTCTTGCAGCAGCTATACAAAATGGCGTCCAGCAGTTTGTAATTTTAATACGTAACCGAAATGTTTTTAACTCTCCCTATACATGTACGTGACCAAAATTATCATACTAAGAGTCATTCAGCCTATCTTTCAAGGCGTGCGTAGGCTAAGAAGTGCTAGAACAAGAACAAACCAAACCTGTCATAAGTACAATCGGTTGACGACACCGTTGTATCCACCACATCTGAAGTCAGCCAAATAAATCTAGGGTCGTTTCGCAGTTTCACTCTAGGCCAGTCATTACCATCTACGTAATTGCAGTCGGCATTTAAGTCTCCAGCAATGAGCACATTCTGTGAATTTTGTAGAAAAAAATTGTAAAGACTATACAGTCAATGTTTACAAGACATTGTTATCCGAAATTGTAAAGACTATACAGTCAATGTTTACAAGACATTGTTATCCGAAATTTCGTAGAGTGGCTTGGTCGGTGTTTGACAAAGGGTTCAGAAAAACTTATGTATCCAAAAACTATGATTATTTCAGTTGGTTTGTGACAAAAGGGCATACAAAAAATAAAATGCATTTTATCTCTAGTTCAACAACATTTAAATCGCAATCATGGTTTACTTGAGGAACATATTCATTTTTCATCAAATGATAAGTGCAGCTTGTGATTTGAAAAGCCGGATCTTGTAAAGGAGTTGATAAAGCAGCGCGGGAGGGGGTAATTTGAGTGACACCTGCGCTGGCGTGTTTAAAGGAATCTTAAGATTGACTCGATTTTTTACAGAAAAAAACGAAACACACCTCGAGGGAGCCATAATGTCGCTGAATATCGTCATAAACGTCCACTAGGTGGCTTGTTTCATTAACTGCATCAGATGGTGAAGCATGGAAGGCAAGAAAACCAAAATTGCTCAGGGAGTTGATTGTGAGAGCCTTGAAGCGAGCGAGAAACGGCGGCCTTTCGAAGACGTCATGCGGATCTGGGTACTGATATGTGTCTAACAGCTCAAATCTATCGCGCCTGAAAAACAAATGAAACGAAAGCACGGGTTATTTGAAAGTAGCAATTAAGACATTCTGTAGTAAGTAAAAGACTCATCTTACACATAAACTCGAAGACAAATCTTATTAGAAAATTGTTTATGTCTCATTACGAACTGTTTCATAGAAGCTTTTAAAATGCCTCAGAGAGCAGAGGCGGATTTACGGGGGGTTAACGGAGTTTACCCCCTCCCTACCCTGGGACAGGATCAAAAATAAAAATTAAAAAAAAAACGTTGCCAGGAAAACGAAATCAGCTACAACAACCAAAAAATCTTACACTAAAGATACGTAAAACCAGGTTTGATGCATAACATTGATTAAAGGGACATCGTCTTTTACTGTCGAAAACCCATTTTTGTGATTATTGTTGGAATGCTTTGATTTCATGAACATATTATTACCAGAACTATAAACTATAATCCGATGCGTTAACATATGCCTGTCATAGAAATCGTCAATTCCAACCACTGTCTGCTGGGAATCTATTGAAATCATTAGGACTGTCAGTGACTACCAGTTCACTACGTTAAATATATAACAGAGCGATTGAAATATGCGCTGATTTCAGAAAATCGTATTCCACTCCAATAAAGTCACTTTAACAATACAATGGTGGCACAATCCTGCGTGAAGGGCTATTGCAACATGTACATGTAACCATCGAATGACTCCCACTCGAACAACTGCTCCAAGGAGTGAATTTTGTTCACTTCTTACCGATAATATATGGCATACTGCTCCTTAGATTGGGTCCTACCAAGTCGGCTACTGGCCACAAACTCGAACGGGTGAGACGTGCTGAAGTAAAATAAAGATCATTATATCTCGGGGTACTTCTTAGATATACCATACACCTGAATATTAAATACTCCAAGATGCGTCAGGACTTATCCTGTAGCGGGCGCCATTGTCCTACATGTACATTCGTTCTGCGCGCCACCTGAGAACAATTGCGATCGAACAGTCATGTCGTCTGCACTAATATCAATGCTCATGCTCAGTATTGCAATGCTATAATCTGCAATAATTCTCGGTTGAAACAGCCAAATATTTCATTTTATTGTTTTCCAAATCCAGTTGTTTATATGTTATCCACATACTATCGCTGGATCCTGTCAAAATGCGTGGACTCTGTGCTGTGGCGTTGATTTAACTACATGTATGCCCTAGGAAGATTGCCTAGGAACACGCGCAATCGAAATGCACCCACGTTGACCAATGTGTAGTGCAGTAAAGAAACTAATTTTAGCCTGAGAAAGCACAAATACGAAGGGTTTGGGTGATTTTTTGCTGGGATGTGAAAACGAATCATAAAAATATACAAAGTGGCTCATAGCGCAAACGGGTTATATGGTTCGACCTTCTTGACTTGCCTCTTAGGTCTAGTCTATAAAGCAAAAGTCTAATTACATACCAGCAAAAATTCAACAGCTGGAGAATGAACAAATTATGAAATCTTAAGACCCCTATTTGTTATTGTAACACAAATGTATGCAGAAACGTACCATCAGGCATTGGCCAGTTGCATAAAACCGGAATTCATCTTTTTAAGTCATTCAAGCACCTCTAGGTTTTTTATTTTGAAACAAAAACGCCAAGCATTTGGCTCAGGTTGCAGAAAACGGGATCAAAGCCGCAATCTTAATCATGTCTTGGTCTTGTTTTGTGCAGCCGGGCCCAGAGGCTTAACTGCCACTGAAGTCACCCATGACCCATACATGTGTATATAGATGTGTTGACTCCCACGTATTTACCTTCATTCACGTTTTTTATGACGTGAAGTCACGCTCTCGTATCAGTGTGCTTTAATCTCACGTCTCTTCAACTTTGTCGAAAAATAATCAAATACACTGTATAATCAGATTTAAAAACCCTGACTGACGTCGACTGCTTTAAAAAAATCAATTGAACAACGTTGTGTCCAGGATGTATGAATAACACGTCTTTTCAATGTCTATTGCGAAACAGTTTCTTCGTAGGATGTGGAAAACCAACCCCGTCCTCTGAGGGTAGCGCGTTGAATTACGGGCTCCGCGTGTATTCAAGCATACAAATAATTGAAAAATGAATACGTTATAAATATTGATAAAATAGATGACAAAATATTTCTTGTGGAAGAGTTCAGAGAAGTTCATAAATATGGATGAAATACAGCAGACTGCTACGATCCAACTGACTTCCTGTGCATCAGCTCAGGAACGATTCCAGAGTGAGGGTAATGTCCTTGAAAACGTATTGATATCACTGTTAGCGTAAATGCATTGGTATTTTGTTTGGTTGTATTTGATTTTCATGTTAGTCCTTTTTTGTTCAAAATTGATTACATACAGTATTATCCAAATTTTACCTGGTCTTTGCATATGACGAATAATATTTAATGCATAATCATACGATTGTGAAGTACGTCGCATCTCTCTCAGCCAACACTCGGCTACAGAGGTCAACCCTGAGTCATCGCGAGGGTTGGTCAAATTCAGCAACAAATTCCGTTTAGGTAATAATGCAGAGGATAAAACTGTACAGATCAGAAAATGTCTTATCTTTATCGCCATATCGGGAAACTGATGCAAAGTACCAGCCTAGAGTGAGCAATGGGGCTATTCGGAAAATCTACAACAACTAGAGGGCGTGCGTGTACATGTACTAGTGGTGATAGATTAACAGCCTCGATTTCGCGAGCCCTTTAAATACATGGTGAAATGGCTTGCAGCCGTGCCAACTGAATCTGAGATTGCGTAAAAAGGGTGCTTCTATGAGGGGAAGTAAGCACGACCTCATGCCTGTTAACTGAGGCACTCGCCGATGTCGACTTCGCGGCAGTCAGTCGCCAGCCAGAGTCTGGTTAATCTTTGTATGTTGTGATATGTGATACGATACTGGACGTAGCAATCGGGATCTTTTCGTACATCAAAGCATTATTATTGTTTGGAATGATTTCTAAAAGTTTATCAGTGACAGTTACATCAATCAATGCTGAATATTTATGCTGTCAACTCGATACAGGTTAACTTTTAGTTAAGATTACAATCCAATCCCAATGGCAAAGGGAACGTGAGTGATAAATATCCATTGCAATAGACTATTTGTTTACTCCCTATCATATGTCTTCTGGAAATCTATTACACGTTGAAATGGAAATCTATCACGTCAGTTTTCACGTAACTTTTGGTTTTTAGGTGTGAAGGCTTGTACAGTGCAGAGGAGATATGCAGCGCTTCTACACAGTCCCTGAATGGACAAAAAATGGTTTTTAGCATTTGACTGCAGCTAACCAACAAGATCTTCCCATCCAGTGCAGATCTGTTGTCAAAGCCTACTTTCAATATTGGAGACTACGAACAAAGCCTTTGAAAAGGAACAGCTATTTTTAAAGTCATTTTGTTAAATTACTTATTCAGGTCCCGAGGGCGGATTGGCAGGGGGGGTTGTAATATTTGGTACAACTGAATGTGTGGAAATAACAGGTAATACATGTTTGGGGAAAAGAGCATGGTGAGGTAATTCTTAACCTTCACGAA
>NMRA01000004.1:747085-818284 GCA_002633005.1 Phoronis australis | reverse complement strand
AGGCTTATTCATGTTAATTCGATAACTGAGCTGGTGGTCCTGGGGGTGGGGTCCACGATAAAATAAGGAAACTCACTCATCTAGAGAATTTTATTGGAAACAGCATAGTTTTGAAGAGAAACTGCTGTGAAAAAGTCACTCTTGACTTCTGTGCATCACGTACCATACACCTCTTATTTTGGGAGCACTCCCACCCAGGACAATATGAATATGTGCTGCTAGCCTACCCGGCATCGGGTGAGTTTCCAAAAAGAAACACTTAGTTCCACTCAATAAAACTGTTATTCAGTGGGGTAACTGGTGGGGATAACATCACCGAACGATGTTGATAGAAACTGATTGCTAAAAACTTACCAAGTAATGTTGTGTAGTCTCCGAACCGAATGGAACTGCATAGCCATAGAGCACACACGGGGCTTCAGCATCCACACTCTTTTTGTCAGTTAGTTGACCCTGTTGACCGCAATTGTCCACGAATATAGTAACCTTAGGTCTTTTTGGGAATTTGTGGCCACCTGTCGAAGACTTGCACCAGGGAAATTAGCAGTAATAAAGCTTAGCGCGACGACGTATTTTGATAAAAATTCCATCTTTTACCAGTTGTTTACATGCAGACAGCGACGCATGCGCAATTCAATCACCACTAGTACAGCAGCGACACCGCGAGGAGAATTCTCCGAATAGCCCCATTGCCGTGTGACTACCGGGACTTGTGAGGGCATTTCTGTGTATTTCGCAGCAAATCGGCATCGGTATTACTGGCCGTTAAAAATGTAAAATAGAAAAGAAAAATATCCACACACGGCGATGTTTAAATAAGCAAAAACAAGCTTTATCGCGAAACAGGGAGCTCCACACCTCAATTGTAATAACGTACACCTGTACTTGATTGAGCTGCTCGGACATAGTAACGGGCGAAGTAATTAGGCCTACACTTAGCGAGGAAAATAATCACTTGCTCAATTGACTTTGACTTTCAATTATTAGGGAAAATATAAGTATACTTCAAAACCTGACAAAACTTACAACATATAGCTCTGTTGTCTAAATATAAAAATTCTGCGATTAAGAACGCACGGGGGTAGTGTAGTGAATTGTAGTCAATGTGCTGAATGTTGATGATGGAAAAATATTGGTGTTAGGAGCATGAAGCAGTTTTTTTAAACTCTTCGTAACACGAGGGACTTTAGGCCGCGGGGCACAGACGTCCGCGCAAGCCAGGCGGCCGGGCTTTGTCGGTAGTACCGGTAGCTTATACGAATGCTTCTGGTAAATATTCCCTTTACTTTAAACTCATTTGTACTAAAGTTATACCATTTAGACACATGTACTGTTCCAGTGTCACGTCAGCGATGCGGAAGACCGACAGCAGAAAATGGCTTCGCCAAGCAAGACCGGTGTGCTAACTTATTTTCCCACAGATATTGACGAACGTTTTCTTCCCTATGAATCCCGCTATGTCAAAGACAAAAGACAAAAACCTTCAGAAAAGGTTCCAATGGAATGATTTTAAGATTTACGTCGAGAACACCTGACATGTAAACCGCCCGATGTTTCAGAAGTCAACGCAAATCCGACGCCAGTCTCATAGAGTTGACATCAGCGTCGAAAAAAACTGCACAATGGGGTTAGAAATAATAGTAAAAGTCCTTAACGAATAACAGGTTTTCCCTCAAAGCAAAGCGAATGTTTTACTAAAACATCGACGGATCATGATAAACCTGTTACTGTACTGAAGAGAATTTCGTGTCCAGTGATCGCCGATGGTCGAGCCGGCGCCGTGGCAGACACGCAACAAGTCGAAATTCGGAATAACTGTAACCATTCAAATTAACATTTCTAAGATAGGGATTTTGACGAAGCAACACCAGCCTAACCCGCTTAGTACTTGAATGGTGACCATGATTATGACCTCCGAAGACAAACTAAACAACAAAGCACACTTGCCGACTGCGGAATGTTGCCAATCTGTTGTTTTATATAATATCTGGGTTATATTACCTACATGTCAACCAATACGGGCATTGCGTATTTTTGCTATGCGCTTTTTGCCGTTTCTGTAGTGCTACGGCGTAGCTCCAAAATGCTACGTATTTTCGGTAATTAGCATGCATTTTCTCCGATAGTTTTCAAGTCATTCGCTTTGACGATTACTGGCAATCTCTTTTGTCAAAATAATAACATACGAGTTTTGCTCGACAGGGCCAAGAAGAGTTACAGTACCAAGGATTATAACAACGCTCACAGTTACTAGATGTAAGAGCCTCTAAAAGGTAAGTATGTACATGTACATGCAATGCATTTTGACTCTTGAATGACCTTATTTTGACTCGTTTTCGTCAGTGCTATGGACTTGATTGACATGATTGTATGAACCCGGCCAGTGTTCGCAGATAGCCGGCGGAACACACTCATAACATGACCGTAACCCCGAGCCAAATTTCAGATATTGCGAATAAATACACAAAACGTGTCGAGAGGTCCGTTTTGTATTTATCCCAAGCGTATCGAATTCGTGAGTTTCTTTTGTTTTCTTTCGGCATTTTAGGAATACTTCACCATGACTCTTTACGTGGCGAATCCCAACCTGTTGTGTATGTACGTGCGCGTTATGTCGCTAATTTACTATAGTAAAAGAAAACACTTTTAAATGTAACGGTTTATTACTTGAAATTGATAAAAAGTGTGAAAACGACAGTTATTGTGCATTTAACTTTTATCATATTTCGAAAATAAATAAATAACTAGAATATTTATAACATGGTAAAATCCTCATCGGGTAGCTGCACTCATTCATGAAACTAGTTCATTGACCGGAGCGCGTAGCCTACACGTTGCCTGTTTTCACGAAGATGTCAAAAAGTTGATGACAGCTCCAGCAAATATGCCTGTTGTAGCGTTGTTGCAGTTACGTTGTCGCAATTGCACGGATTTTGTAGTCTTGGTTCAAAGCTGTATACTAAGTATATGGATGAATCCAGTGCTATTTTTGATTGTGTTGGTTATGTAGAAGATCGCCTGTGTTGTAGGACCTCACAGGATAATGATGAGGTAAATGAGTTTGGTACAGAATTATTAGATTTTTGTCAAAGAAATGAGATAAGAATTCTGAATGGAAGAGTAGCGAAAGATGCAGACATTGGTAGTGTAACATGTGTAACTTATAATGGATCTAGTGTTGTTGATTATGTCATGATGAGCAAGGATTTATTGTACTGTGTGGACGGTTTTGAAATCGGTGAAATATGTGAATCGACTGCGCACTTTCCATTGATTTTTAGTATGTGTAAGACGCAGCAAAACAACTGGGCTCGAGATGAACAGAATGAAAATGTTTATAAATGGAACGAAGGGTTGAGCCTAAGATATGCAGAAAACTGGTCGAGCCCTGAGGTGGATCAGTTGCTCGCTGACGTACAGAGTCATTTACCCTCGACCATAGATTCAAGTGTAGAAAGTTTAATGGAAGCCATTAAATTATGTGCTGCAGACATGTTAAAACCAAAAGTGAATATATCTTATAACCCAGTTAGTTTTCCCAAATGGTTTGACACTGAGTGTAGGGAAATGAGAGCTGTCGTTAGGCAAAAATTAAGTAATTTTAGATTCACTATTGGAACACTGAGAGAAAACATTTGCCGAACTCTATATGTACAAGCTAGAAGGGATTATGGAAACTTAAAAAAAGTGAAACAGATAGAGTGTAACAGAAAACATTACAAAACTTTGAAATCAGTTGTGGAGAGTAAAGACAGTAAAAAATTCTGGCATGCATTTAATATTAAGAAGAAAGGTGTATCGACGAATAATGGATAAATTATTTCAGCTCTCTGTTCGAAGGCCACTATTTTGTTACTAATCCAGAGTTCGCTGAGTTTCATGCTTTTATTGAGAACTCAGTAAAAAATGAAATCAATTCAAGTAATGCAGTTGTTGATATGGAGTTGGATGCTGAAATCACAAAAGACGAAATTATACAAACCATCGGTAGTATGAAAGGCGGAACTTCGCCAGGATGTGATAAAATTAGTATTGAGTTCTACAAGTATGCTGATAAAAAGTTGGTAGATTCACTGTTCCAACTATACAACTACTTTTTTAAAAATGGTGTGTTTCCAAAAGAATGGACAAAATCCATTATAGTACCGATATTTAAGGGCGGTACCAAAATTCCTGAAAATTTCAGGGGAATATCCCTCATGCAAGTTACAGCCAAAATATTCGAAAAAATATTGTGCCAGCGACTTCAAAGATGGTCGGGAAGAGAACACGTAATTAGTATGTCTCAAGCTGCGTTTAGGAAAGGGCACAGTACGGTGGATCACATGTTTGCTTTATAAACGTTAATAATTAAATATTTGACACGAGAGAAAGGTAGATTTAAAATTATTGTGCTTTCGTGGATTTTAAGGCAGCCTATGACAGTATACATAGAAGCGCATTGTATTTTAAATTAAAGAACAATCACATAGAAGGTAAGATGTGTAAGATAATCAAAGCAATGTACGCTGAAGTAAAAGCGTGCGTGAGACTGAGTAACGGAAGCTACACGGAGTTCGTTGATTGTCATAATGGTCTAAAACAAGGCTCTCAGCTATCACCGTTTTTGTTTATTTTATTTATAAACGATCTCGAAAAAGAATTAGAATCCGGTGGCAGTGAAAAAATTTCCATGGGATCAGCTGAATTATTACATCTGCTGTTTGCTGATGATTTGGTTTTATTTTCTTATAGTGTGAAAGGACTGCAGAAAAAATTGAACATTTTATATGAGTATAGTCAGAAATGGAAATTGATTGTTAACATGTCGAAAACTAAGATAATTGTTTTCAGAAAAGGTGGAATGTTACGATCGTATGAAAAATGGACGTATGATGGGAATACTGTTAATATTGTAAATGCATACACATATCTAGGATTAATGTTTACTACGAAAGGTTCGTGGTCTTGCGCACAGAAAACTCTATCATTACAGGCTACTAAGGCAGTGAATTTAATGAGAAAAATTGTCAATGGTTTTAATGCACTCCCTGTTAAAGTTAGTTTAAAATTATTCGATTGTAAAATATTGCCGATACTTCATTATGGTTGTGAGATCTGGGGTTTTAGTGATTACGAATATATAGAAATAGTCCACACAAAATTTTGTAAAGAAATTTTGAATTTGCCTAGCACGGCAATTTCATCGACTGCTAGATTGCGCTGCCTGCGGCAGCTCGGCCGAGGCCCGCCTAAGCGCTACGCTGGATCTTGCCTGCGCTGCCTGCGGCAGCTTGGCTGAGGCTCGCCTAGTAAGTGCTACGCTTGAGCTTGCTTGCGCTGCCAGTAAATAAAAACTTCTCTGAAAATTGAAGGGAAGCCCACGTCAAATTTATATATGATCCTCGCCGATAATTTTGAATCTAACCGCTCTTCTCAATCTTGATCAAGTTTTCATTCAGCTCTTTGATGGTTGCCTTTACGTGTTCCACATCTTTCAAAGACCCGCTGTGGGACTAGCCTAAGTATTTAACTGGTTTTCTGCTCCCAGATTGAAGGGCCTATGATCCTGCCTAGTCTTGGCGTGGGTTGACTTTTCCCTTTACAATCACAAGTTACGAGACTTCTCCACCTTGAAACTCATGCGTGCCCAATTAGCTATGTCGCCCAGTGTCTTGACCAACCAATTGGCACCTACGGCAAACCCTGTCATAGTTGTAATTGTCAAATCATCCACAAATGTTCTGCAAGGTCTAGTCCTTTTACCCTGCACTTTTTCCTAGCCCGCTTGATGATAGCCTTCATAGCCATGATAAAAAGGATGATCGATACGGTGCTCCCTGTCACTGTCCCTTTCTCAAGCGACTGCCAGTTCGTAGTGAAGACGTTGACTGTGAACCTCATATAAGTCCCTTGGAAGTAACTTGTAGTGAGATCCCGAAGTTCTCTAGGAATATGGTAGGTCTCCATTGCAAATTCAGTTAGTGCGTGGGGCATCGATCTATAGGCATTTGCCATGTCCAGCCATACCACTGCTAAATCTGTCTTATTTCGCTTAGCATCTTTAATGAGCTCTGTTATGGCGCTATTATGCTCCAGACACCCTGCATATCGAGGAATTCCACCCTTCTGTACCGATGCATCTACAAACTTGTTGCTCATCATCCTGCCTGAAATGACTGCAAAAAGATCTTTCCCTCTACACCTATGAAAATCACCAATCCTGATGTCTCTCTTCACCTTTGGGATGTACACCCCTCTGCTTTACACAAAACATCAGGCAAAATCTTCTGTCTCCATGTAACTCTCAGAAGCTTCCACAGACGTTTCAACAGCCTTGGACACTTGAGTAAATCTATTTCTCTTTACAAAAACTTGTTGGGAGAAAGCATTTCTCTGGTTTAGCAGGACATGGTCTCCTTGAACCTAAAATAGTTGTCTTTTCATTTAAAAAGCTGTTTTTGACTGCAGATTACAATGTATTGTAAAAGCAATCGTTTCTGATGTTGAGACTACTCTGAACTCATTAGCGTTCTTTTCTTTAAAAAAATTCCAGGTTTAAGTAGTGCTTAAATAAGCCCGTAGCCGGCGGGAGTGGGTTTGGGGGGCTCTATCGAACCCCCCCCCCCCCACCATCCCTTCCCGCGGAAAAGGTCCAGCCCCAGCATATCCGTTACGAATAGGATATACATGTACATGTAGATGAAAAACAATATCAACAAAATTGTTTTAGATATTACTGGTGCTACTAACTACAATAATAATCAAGTTGCTAATAATTTCAAATTTGGTTCTGAATCAAATCGCTTTGATATTTGACTTGGGCCGTATCTGGCCAACATCTTCAAGTGGCCATGTGTTTGCATACAAGGTGAAAGGTTCGTACAGACGACGATTAGAAGACGCTTTATGTTAAGCGATTGACTACCACGTTGAACACGCGTGGTGAGTTTACCATAGGGTAACACGGGCCTGTAACTAAATGTCTATAACTATAGAGCAGCGAGAGGTCCCAAAAAGTAATGTGTGAATGGGTAAAAATCTATCAACCAACAAAACAGCACCTTCGTTCCCTGATTTTTAGGTATAGTTGCCAGCGTAGAGTGATGTGCAAGCTCTTCAGTTTAATTTTCAAATTGAAAGTGAAGGCGTCGCTATGTTGCTCAGCCAGTGCACGATACAGTTGTGGATTGGTGGATTAACATGCATATGTGATGTGTGCGTTTTCATTCTTTTACATACAGTACACGTAACTGCAATACGCAGTCTTTTATCGTTGCTTGAAAAGCAAACATTTCACTACCCGCTGACTAGCATGTTCACGTTATTAAGATTAGACATAATAAATTTTCGGCCAACGAAGAAAAGTCTTCTCTTGTAAATTATTGTCAATGGGGCACAACCTCACAAACTTCACACGAGCAACAAGAAAACTTGTTGGAAGAGATTTCCAAGGTTACAAATCTCTTCTAAGTTTACTGCTAAGGTTCACTATTGCGAATCTAGATTCATAAGTCCGACAGTTATGTCTGCTAATGAGGCGGAACTGACATTCATAAACTATTGTATACGTGTCCATTTAGTAACCATTTTAAGGGTGCGCAAAAAAAATGAAGAGTTCTTAAATTATTGATTGCTTTGTTTGCCAATGAGCTCAGTTCCAATCATTCACAATCGCGACTCCTGAATTTAAAACGACTCATTTTAAAACAGGGCCAACATGGGGGGCACTTGGCATTTCATTCAATGGTTGCGGCGACATACGGACGGATTAGGAAAAGTTGATGTAACTCTCTGATTTGGTGAAGACTGGCAGGATCTGGGTAACTTAGTAAATTTAGCTCCAACCCGGTACTTATTTCGAAGTGGTGGGTGAGGTTGAAGTGCTACGGATTAACTTCTTAGTCACATTGTGAAATGATGCGATCTTGACATGGATTTGGTGAATGTATCGTGGTTAATAATTCACCAATATTCCTACTTCATATTTTTTCAAAATGCAAGTAAGCATTCATTTTCCCGTATTCATAAGAAATGCTTTGGATCCCACTTTCGCATGAGCAAGAAACCCAAACAGTTACAGTTTCTTTTAATAATACTCGGTTGTTGTTCTCAGTATCATTACCACACGTAGATATGCCACTGTGTTTTAACCGAAATGTGTGCTTTTGAATATGGAAGTATAGAAATTACATCTTAGTCCGAAATTTCACACATTTTCGGGGTCGTGAACCTTCGGAGTTGTGAACCTTTGGAGTATTGCCTTCGGAGTACTGGGCTGTTCCCAGTTCCAAAGCTATGAGCAACTTAAGTAACCTTATAAAAAATTCTTCAAGTCATTCTCATACTAAATGTTTCCGTCTGAGAATGAGATGGAGTATAATCATTCACTTTTAAAGCGCGCATTATTCGAAAGTTTAGCAAAGAGTAACCCTCAGTAATCCAGAAATATAGCTTTGTCGATCACAATGCATCCGAGTTTTGGTCCCGTTTTGCGGGTAACTGTCATAGCATCCTCATTTCTTGGACTAGATCTACGAATTCCGTCTTATGTCAGAAAAATGGAGCCGCCAAGATTCATCGTCGGGTAGACAGATTTCCTTTCTTTTGGGCTAAGCTGCCTTAGAGCGCTACGGAAAAAAATGACCGACGTTTGCGAAGGTGCAAAGACTATCATAAGGTAGTTTTCAAAATAAACTGGAAAATGTAAAAAATTGGGTTTCAGCGCAAGAAACGCCTACTAAATATTTCATTATGACTAGAGTCCATTTCAATTCTAGATAAATCTCAGCAAAAACGCAACAGTTGTTGTTCCATTTAGGCAGTCGAAATCGCGAAATCTTACTACATATTAGTCCATTCACAAACAATCAGTTACTAGGCGCAGTGTCACATTCATGTCCAACAAGAGTTCGACTAATATGACTAATAATTCCGACAAGAGGTTTATCCAAGTGTAATATAGCCAGGAAGAGTTCCTTCGAAGTCTGTTGATTTTGAAAACTTTGGTACACGTACCTTTAAAATGCAACATCGCAATAATAAGTTTTATTTTTAATTATCAATCAATTTACTTCTGCAATAAAGACCACAGGCCCACTTTACAAAAGAACAGCATGTAAAATACTTTTTAAAAAGTGCAGCAAGTTATCACGGAGTCAAAAAGCAAAAAATACATATTTACATAGGTTAACTAATTTAGCATCTTCACTTGTTGACATTAATCTATTGAACTTAAAAAAGGCGGAATATTCCAGTAGTACACTTCAGTATAATTTTCTCTCAGTTCAGAATATTTATCACAGCTTAGAAGAAAATGATACTCGTCTTTCACAACATTGAGGCAGAAGGCACACACTCTGTTTGCCGTATTTAAATTCAAGTGCCTGCTACTTCAATCATGAGAATAAGGTTAGAACAACTAAAACGTGCCATGGACACAATTTGTGCACGGGGTATGCTCAAACTTAAATTTTTCCCATTTGAATTCTTTTGTAATTTGAGTGTAAAAATACGGCTTATGATTACTCTCAACACTCTGTCTCCATCCTTGCAAATAATAATCCCTTATTCAAAAATTAGCAGAATAATATTTTCACACACAACGCCTTGATTTAACCAAACTTCTTGAAATCCATACTTTTGACAATATCAGCCGATTTCATAAAGGTGGTTTAACAAAACCAGGTTTAAGACTTAAACCTGGTCTTTCTACACCTGGTCTAATTNTAATGATGGACAATGCAATCAAATAAATAATAATATTCGCAATCTACCGTTTAACTACTTAAAGTTAAAACAAAATTTATTATAAAACATTAAAAGTTAAAAAATAATTGCAATATAACATTTTTTTGAAAAATAGACAATTTTAAACTCAAACAGCCGATTTCATAAAGGTGGTTTAACAAAACCAGGTTTAAGACTTAAACCTGGTCTTTCTACACCTGGTCTAATTTTAGACCCAATTTGCTTTTCACCAACGTGGTTTAAAAGTCTGAAAGCCTGGTTTTGTTAGACCAGGGAGCCGGTTTAGTAAAACCAGCCTCCTGTTCAGTAACGCTAGGACCTCGCTAAAAAGCAGGACTTCGCGAGATTACGTGAGATATGGCCGTATATTTTAAATGAGAGCACGTGACTTTGACTAGGTTTTAGCTAGGTCCTAGCGTAGGTCCTAGCGTCTACTGAACGCACGCCAGGTTTAATTAAGTATCTAAGCCACCTTGCTGTGTCGATTTGGATTAAACCAACAAAGAAACTATTGAAGTGCTTCAATGAAACCTTGACCACGTGGGTATACAATGGCACACACTAGTAGAATCAGTGCAGACATTTGCGAAAAAGGTGTAAAAGCTTTTCTCATGAGGAAAAATGTAATGTGTATACACGTCTACACACATTAAAGTACATGCTTACGATTAGCCGTAATATAAATGTCCAAATTTATTTCCGTGCCATTTTAGTGTTTATTTTTCGCGGCCAAAGGGGGCAAGACCCCTTCCTGGTAACATTAAGTCGGAGACCAATGGAGGTGGAACTCAGAAGAATCAGAAAATGCTGTCTTCAGTCAAACCCGTAGCGCTTATGACGATGACGCCCTGCTCGACCAGTTGTATTCTGAAGAATCCGCAGGACACTATCCAGCACGAACTGGTCTACACATAGGCTGATCCAAGGGGATCAAGGGGTCCTGACTCCCTTTTTGCTTGATTTTAGTGAGATCAAATCTATAATTTTCAAATTGTTGACTTGGTCCCCCCTTTTAAAAAGTCCTTGACCGACCCTCTCCCCTTAAAAGTCGTGAATCCGCCCCTGCTACGTTTGATCTTGTGTCGTCGTAAAACTGAATATTGAAAATAGTCCCTTTTCGCTCTAAAACTGCGTCGTAAATGCACACCGCGGCCTCATTCAGTTGCACCTATATCATGCAAGTCTGTCATATTTAACAGTTAAACCTAGGTCTGACCAAGTCTAAAGTTAAACCTGGTTTAAGATCTTAATACAGATCTAAAGAATATAGACTTCGTTGTTGAAATGAAAACTGACTTAGACCAGGTCTAAATTGGAGTTAAACCAGGTTTTACTAGACCACTGGTCTAAAAGTTAAGCTACCTTTATGAAATGCAGATTATCTTTAAGCTTGGTCTAAGTCCAGTTTAAACCAGGTTTAACTTTAAACCACCTTTATGAAATCGGCTGTAGTAGTCCAAGGCTCGATCTACACGTTGGGGACGAGGTGAACTACCCGGGCTGTGTGAAATTTCTGGGTCTAACGGAGACACTGACGCAGTGGTCAGTAAGCTCGCTGTATAAAGACTATAGCCAAAATCCAAATTCGTTTCATCGTGTCCCTGTCAATAATATAACGGCATGCTAAAGTTTCGTACTTCAGGAACATAACAAGCACGTGTTTTGTGCACAAACGCGCACGCCGCAGTTCACATCTCGGAAATTTCCGATTTGACGGATGACAATGAATGAGCACAATGAAATTAAACAACGTCGTTTTGCAGCTTGTAAGATTTATAATAAACGTATTTTGAATTTTGCTATGCATGTGTTCCAAAATCTAAATAACTTGCGTCCTATATTTTCGTATTCGTGCGCGCCAAATGAAACTAGCCGTGAGTGTTGCTGTTGTGCTGTTGTACTCATGCTCTTTTCAAATATTACAGCAAAAACTACGTAAAACTCTCTATGTAAAAAGTACAGTCTGCTACGCTAGATTGTAATCAGCTGATCATATCCGCATGAGCGAAGCCAATTATCCTCGCTCGTGACTCGTTGAATAGAGCAGCTTCGCGGGATCCCTTTGATTGAGAGCCGAGCGCAACTCAGCCAAGGTGGATAAATACGGTCTAGTTCAATCTGCCAAACCCCACCTTTCACCCTGATAGGCGGGGTTTGGGCCTTATTTAGTGAGACTGTTTATAGCATGAAAAGGAAATTATATACCACTTCTACTGAGTAAAAATTTATAGTTTCGTAAATACTTGGCTAACTACATAGGCTTGTGGAAGTTCCTACCTAACCTTGCCAGATGGGTTGTCTGATGAATACGAGACCAATAATTTGAAGAACGTCAGGCTGTCAGCGAACATTCAGGCGACAACCTCATATTATGAAGTTGACTGAACTCATAATCATCACCTGGACAATTCGCGGTACTCAGGAAACCTTTGGAGTTCTGTGTCTGTATATAGGCTAGGCATTCAAATTAATTTCATTTTGTATCACATGTTGTAGAATTGTTTAGTTTACTGTTTGCTGGTACACTCTCTATACTGACGATTTGAAACCGAGCCAGGGTGAAATGGACGCTACTGAAGGTTATTTTCGCCTAATGAAGGCTGACGCACGCAATAAACGGTCCTCAATAATGGTCTTGTTGGTTACGGAGGAAAATCCTGTCACTGTAAGAAATATTACGAGACCGATTTTGCGAGAGCAAAAGATCTAATTGGATTTTTAGCTGTGAACAGGGCGAATTATTATGTAACATACACGTTTAGCATGATTGGTTTAGGACATTATGAATTTGTTTAAGTCAACGACTTTACAATTTACAAAACACAACAACGCACACTGAAATGTAATTTTCTTGTCCTTTTGTTTACGTTTTCATGTACCCACATATGTGCATGTAGCCGTCGTATCTGTCCGCGGCGACTCGCGCATTAAGCTATTCACTCAACGCCAGATTCCTTAATTATTTCGCTCAGTTATGAGTATCCGCGGTACACATGAGTCCCCATCCGCACTCGTAACCCTTTCATGTAAATTCAGCGTGAAATTACAGGTGTATTCCTATGAACGTATGAACTTTATGTGCTTGAGTTTGAATCGTGCAGATAAATGATTGGAAAAGTCGTTTGCGCAATTTCCGTAAAGCATTTCTTCGATAACTACCATAGCAATGGCATGCATTGGGTCACGTTGAGATTATCTAATTAAACAAACTGTTAATACCACCATCTGAAATTTGATAATTTTACTACCTCACTTTACTCGTTTGGTTTTCAAATCTAATCGCGTTCGGCGAAAACGGCTAGGCTCTGTTCAATTTTTGGTCATTCAACATGGGCGGCGCAGCCCGCCATGTTCAATCAAGATCAGTGTTCTTTCAGGTGTATTAAAAATGCTGTCTTCACTCTTGTAAAATAGAAAAAAGAAAAGGTAAAAAGAAAAATATAACAAATACGTTAATAACCAAAAACTTTTCCTCACTACTAATCTAAGACTATGTTCATATTACTCCCAGCTACTAATTTGAGTGTACGACAGCACTTTGTTAGTTAGATTCTCGGCCAACAGGAGCACTGTTGTAGAGGCAGCAGTCTTTAGCAATGAAAACAAAAACAAAATCGTGCTGACAAAAGCACCAACAAAGCATTGGAAGCAAGGAAGGTGGGCGAATCTTGATGTCGAGTAAGTAGTTTTCTCTGAAATGCCGTGATCCTGAGAGTATTACAGTCATATTACTACTAAGCTTAGAGACTTCTGCACTGAGGATTTAAAAAGACTTTCTGCTATATTAGCTTACAGTAACACTTCGCGAAATCCAATGTCATTCTGCCAGCACAGACGGGAACTGCTTACATAAGTCATAACGAAATTATCCCAATAACCCCCGGCCTTCGCATTTCTTTTTGCCTGTAAAGGGTTAAACGTACTTTATTTATTCAAGCCATATAATGTTGGAGCACGGCCTATTGATTATTTATACAAAACCATTAAGCTTGTACATCACAGAAAACAGACAAAATAATTTGATGGTAGTCTGCAATTTAACACTTAGGCCTAATGATTAATACATTGCTCACTGTCCTTGATCTAGCACAGCTAGGACGGTTGGATATCCTATTTAAGGTTATACTCTCGAAGCTTTTTCTGGGAATTACACCTGTTGGACCATGTAAAATCATGCTTTTCGTCATGTGTAGAGGGGCACCTTTGCCAATTATTAGTCAGTAAGCCAACCATTAAACAGGGAGGTCATGGAGTCTATGGATTGCTCATTGAAGCAGAATCAGTAGATGAAGGTCACACACAATGGAGTTTTAACTACAGTTATAGAAAGTGAACTGGCTGAAATTGGAAAACTGTTTCAAATTGATCAAGGAAACCTCTTATTCAGTTACAGCAAAAGTCAGAGAATTCTTTACCCCTGTGCATGAACATTTAGGCCTACCTTATGAGTATGGCATGATTAGGTATGTAATCTTGTTTTGTCTTTATCCAATCTTTTGCCTAAGGAGTACAAGATGAGCATTTTTAATGACTTGTTCTGTTTTTAAGGTATGGACTTTCATTGGCCACCAGGACACCATGAGACTGGCGAAAGGTCTCAGCAAAGGGAAAATGATAATGAGTCTGCTAACAACACAGATGTGCAAACACTGGCTGTGAATGAGTCTGATTCAGCTATGCTCAATGATCTTGGTTTGGAGGTCTTAAACCAAGAAGACTTGGAGCAAAGTAATTTAATGTCCTTTTCGTATGGAATACAAACTGTTTGAATTTCATTGTAATTTTCTTGGTGAAGCAAGATGCAGGCCTACTACCGGGTCGTTTAAGTCACTTTCTATTGTTGTATGATTAGTTAATATAGCCCAGAACAATAATTAAGTCTAAATTTCCTGTCAAAATAACCAGAGATCCGTAATTTGAATGAAGGCAGCATCAAGAACTGTTGTTTTCCCCTGTAAAGGAAAGTTGGCATTAAAAGAACAGTGAGATATGCACCAATTGCCTGAGGGACTGACCTTCTCTGTGAATGTTTAAACATCTCAAATATCTTGTTAATCTCTTTGACATGACGTTGCTTACATGCAAATGTGATATTTTTTCAAAAGCACACATTACCATGTGCAGACACAACTTAATTTTAGCTTGATCTAAGTCATGGTTTTATCATTCAGGTGTTTTACATCAAGTTGACCAAGCCGTCACCTATCAAGAAAAGAAAAGGTTATTGAAGTTTGTTAAGACTGAAGCATTGTCTGTGTGTGAGAAAATAAGGTAAGAAAAAGTGTTTTAAAATGTCATGTTGAGCATGACTTGTCAGTCTTGAAATACAAGCTTATTTCTGTTTAATGGACCTGGCTCTAAATATTTGTAAATTTGTAAAAGCTTAAGCAGAATAAGAATTATGTTGTTAGTTTTATTGTATTTATTATTGATTACTTGGGATATTGATAGATCATGGTCACTGTTTCCATAGATTAATTCTGGAAGTGGAAAATGTGTTTGTAGCTAATTACAATGCTTGCATTCATAATAAGCATTGAATTCATTTACTTACCTTTGAAATTCCCTGGTTTGACCCAAATGAATTGTTTAAATACCTATTAAATGATTGATGACCTCAAATTAAACTAGGTTTTGCCAATTTTATTTTGCAGTTTATGTAGTCGAGAGATAGCTAAGATTGAAAAACGGTTAAAGGTACTTCCAAGTGAATTCAGTGGAAATGAACTGGAGTTGCACAAATTAGAAACTACAAGTCAACAACAGAACAAAGTGAGTCTTGCAAAAGAATGTATCTGTTTTGATGATTTGCCCTGAATCTGGTATTGCCACCTACAGTTGCACAACTAGTACTTTCCCTGAGAGTAAAAATAATTGTCCATCAAACACTTCCTCATTGTGTTACAACGGGTTGGTGATAATGTTTTAAGCTGAAACAACATTACAAAGTAAAAAGATTTTGAGTTTCAGTTTTAAAATTGCATTAATAGACTACTCGAACAACACTTCTGCCTGACTCACAAACATAATTCCTCACTCATAAACTCAGTTCACGTATTCACAGACTCCCGAACACAGTGCCGGACCCACAAAAGAGAGCTTGTGCACTTAAAAACACCTCCAGACTTAGAAACACGCTCATAATTCGGCTGATGCGGTACATGGATGTGGAGTCTGTTCACAAGTTAGTGAGTCTGGCATAAGTGTGTAAACTGTGTTTTTTTTACCCGCGTAAGCCATGTTTCGTCAGTCTGGTACTGTGTTTAGCTGTCGGCGGGCTGTATATGTGAGTCACTCATGAGTTTTTAAGTTAGTCAACTGAGTTTATTTTGCCCGTGAGCTGTGTTTAGAAAGACCTGTCATTTGGGTAGACTACATTATGCCTGTGACTACCACATTTTCTTTAAAGTTTCATTGTTAATTTATGGCGTCAATTGAAGGTGTATGGAAATCCTAAAATGCATTCATTTTGTTAATTTGAGGCCTTTCCCAGTTTTGTTTAGGAGTAATACTTTGTTACATTGTTTCTAATGATCTAGTTATAGTTCAGTATCTGTTTATGAACTGAAACAACTGTTTATTACTTCCGAAGTTTCACGCTTAAAGTTGCTTTTATACCAGCAGGAGTTCCACAAGTGTTGCTTCATTGCTTCATTTTTGATGTAAGATCTCCATTTTTCTGGCATGTGATCAGCTTTCATTTGTAAGTGGAATTGCTAAAGATGCCTTCAATTTGATAATATGCGGTTTCACCCAGTTTTTGTGTTTTCAGTTGCAGGAACTTGAGGCTTTAACCACCAGACAGGATACTCTGGAGTCAATATTAAACACTGCAAACATCGATAACATAGGTACTGTACTTATTCACAATTGTTTACATTTTTGTTTGTGACTGTCGAACAGAAATTGTGCGTGATATGACAGAGGCTCTGTGGCCAACCAGTCGTCCAGGAATCATCTCACTAATTTATTTTATGTTCAAATTGTCGTTGTCTTCAAAAGGGCATTGAGCTATGAATTGAAGCGAGAATCTTAATTGTTGATTCATTTCATTATGAATTCAATTTAGAGTCTTAGCGGATACTCTGTCGGAAGTCACCTTTGAAATTAAAGTTCAAATCATTTTTATTATTATTATCACCCATTAAGCATATGGAGGAATGTGTTCCTTAATGGCAATTTGGCTCGTCAGAGGGGAAGCAACTGCTACAGTAGTTGAAGGGACTGGTTGGAAATAGAAGTTAATTCAGTTGGTCTCACTGGACATTAAACTCTATGCGAATTTGTACTTCTACTGTTAGTAATCAAATTGGTTTAAAATCTTTTCAGATGTTTCAGCCTTGGAGCAGGTGCTAGGACTTGCAAGTACCGTTGATTCAAGTAATGATGAACTAGTCTGCAGGGGGGAGGTGACACCATTTGGAACCTCCTTACAAGACGACAGTAATACTGTTGTACAGCCAACTACCTCATCTACTGTGACTGACTTTGAAAAGTATTTGCTTGACCAGAATTCTAAGTCAATAAAGAACAAAAAGCGAAAGTCAATAAATAGTGGTACCTCCCATTCAGGGAAAAGAAGTAAAATGGACACAGAGCAACAGTTCAAAAACAAGTTCAAGAAAGATCGTGAGGATGCTGTGATGCCATCTAAAGGGAAACAGTTGTTAAAGAGCGTGGAATATCCTGGCTATCAAAATGACATGGCTTACGTCACGAATGGAAGCGAGTCTTATGATTACGAGGATGTGAGCGACAGTGGATCAGAGTACAGACCAGATGAGGAGGAGCTCAAGAACAGTTGGAGTGGCAGTGAACACTGTATGTTGGTTTGTATAGTGTCTTAAGGCCTGTTCACACTTAGCGATATGTCTGCAATGGAACTGTTGAGTGACGACTCAGAGCTAACTGCGGACACTAGGCTCGTCAGTTTGCCATCAAGTTTGCAACTTCACAGGCTTGTCCACCCTTAAGGGATTGGCTGCAACGTATCTGCAACTTCTACAACTTCACGTTTTAGACAAATAGCTAATTGTGGGACAGGCTTTAAGAATTTGCCGTACATTGTAAGATTGAGTATTAATCAGTAGTCTCTCTGCGTTAGTAGTATCCTATAAATCCATCCGTCTGCTAATAAACGTGATAATTTGTTGACTTTGTCGTACTAGTTTGTTTATTCCCTGTTCTGACTCCATAAATTTACGCAATGTATTGTATACTAATTAAGTTTAATTTGCTTTTCACTTTTTGAGAAACAGAAAAAGAGACAGATTTCCTGACTAAATGTGTTATCTCGTGCTTTTTTCATTGAACCAATATCATCGTTATGTTTTTTCAGCTGACAACTCATTGCCCGAAGAAAAAGGAAGGTTGTCGCCTAAAGTTAAAGAGAGAAAAAGAACGAGGACTCGGAAAACATCTACAATGAGTTCTGTCGACGATTTGGAGATTCTTTCAGAAGAAAAAAGTTCAGTGTCAAGATTCAAGGATGATGGCAATCCAAATTACTTCAGGAAGCGTATCAAGTAATATCCTTATGTCAATAAAATACATTTAACCAACAACCTGCCATTCCCCACGTTAGCAGATTACTACTAACAAAACTCTTGAAAATGGCAGAAAAAGCATCTCGCATGTTTTAGCTAGTATTCTTCAAAATCCACTTAAAACGTTTTTGGTTGTTGACATCTGCAGTTGTTACTTGACTAGAGACAGGTGGTGAGAGATTAGTAGAGGGTGACCTTAAATTGTTGCCCAAGATTTTGCTTCGTAAATATTAATTAATTTCTCAAAGTATCAATATGAAACTTTACAAATCGAAACTGGTATGACTGGGTGTCCACCAAGTTACTAATATAATGTTTATTAATAACTGTTTTTTCACCATTTGTAGTTTGGTGTAAATGTCATCCACTCATGTTAACTTTCATTTGTAAAGTTTGGTGGTGATATTTTTAATAATTATTAATAAATAAGATGCTAGAACGTGGGTTTAAGTATTTTTGGTGTCACCCGGTACACAACAATTCTGGTAGTCGTTTAGATAATGGTCAGTTATAACATGCCAATTTTCTCCACTGAATAACGGATATCAAACTAGTTGTCAAAACATGGGCACGTTGTATCTGACTATTGCTGTCATTTTTGTTTTAAAGTCCCAAATTATACTTTTACAAATTAGAGGTTTAATTTTCTAATTAAAGTAATTATACGCTTATTTTGCTTAAAACCAGCTGCCAGATTTGTCATGCTTCTATTGTTTAAATGTTCATTATCTTGTGTGCTGCTAATTATGGAAGGTTTACTTAATGTTATTTTTGGCAGTTAAAAAGTACAAATCGGGTTAGTCAGAGGCTTGAATTTTCTTGATCTTTTTGTTAAGAAATTTAGGAAATGTAATTACTCGTGTGTGACATATTCTGTGCTTAATGAGTGAAAAAGTACTATTCGGAATGTCGAAGTTGACGACTTTGTCGACAGTTGATCTTCATCTGTTACTGACTTCAGGATGTACCGAAAGAAAGAAGCTGCTCGTAAATACAGTTTAGCTAGCAAGGGTCACCAAGAATTTGACGATGTCATATTTGATGGGTGCTTTAAGGTTCCAGGAGTCCTATGGAATAAATTGTACAAGTGAGTGTGATATTTTCATTGAGCTATCCTTGTGTTGTGTGTTATGCAATAGCCCTTTAGCAAGCTCTTGTCAAATTCACTTATGTTACCTGATAATTTTCAATACCAAATTAAAAGAAAACCTATTTCCAAATGGTTATAACATTGTCTGAAGCCTGTCCTCTCCAGTAATGGTGCTTACAGACTGATGTCAACATTAAGATTAAATTTACCATGCAGTCATGAACATAATGACTTTGACTAGTGATTATACCTTGTTAAAGCCTCTCAATATGCTATGGACTGTAAGAGTTTCTGTTGACTTCTGCGATCCATATTTTTAGACATTGCGTCAGCTTTTGATGTCGTTCCCCATGACCTGCTTCTACATAAATTACAATCTTACGGCTTCTCAGGCACTCTCCTCTTACTTGTAAAATCTCATGTGGAAAATCGAACTTACAAAGTCCGAATTTAGGGTGTCTTATCACCTTCATCAATGCCAAGTTTCATAAATGCTGGAGTACCACAGGGTAGCGTACGAGGCCCCTTACTCTTCCAGACACAATAAACTCTAAAACATTCTTATATGCTGATGACACTGCAATTTTCCACCCATTCTCAAAAGACCATCCCCATGACTCCTTACAATTGCAAACTGACCTTAACAAACTCTTTGACTGGTCTTACAAATGGAAGATGAAATTTAAACCTGAAAAAAGTGTTGATCTTATATTTTCTGAGTCTAATAATACTCATTTCCAAACAAATCCAACACTGGAATTACCACTCAATGGGGAAGTTATTCCCAATAAATTCACGCACAGACATCTTGGCTAGCTACTAGACAATAAGCTTACATTTACTCCTCATTGTCACGAACTCGTTCATAACGTACAAGAATTAATTAGTCCAATTAGAATTATGTCTCGTTTTCTCAACTCCATGCATCTCAAAACTCTGTTCAAATCTTTTGTACTTCTACATCTAGACTACTGTGACATAATCTACCAATCGGCAAATGCTGGCATACTTCTTCAATTAGAAAGACTACAATACCAAGCAGCTTTAACCATAACAGGAGCATACAAAGGGTCCAACACAATCAAGGTTCTAAATAGTCTCAACTGGAGCAAACTAGCAACCTGTCGTAAACTCCACCTGTCCATGTATACATTCAAAGTCTTAACCAACACAAACAATTACTCTAACAAAATCCTCTTTGACTCCTACAAAAGACCAAGCACGAGACCAGGACTGCGGCAAAGTAATATGCACACTATTCCATCTTCCATCAGCCAAGCCTTCAGGAGATCAACGATATTAACTTGTATTGACAACTGGAATTCCTTACCATTCAAAATAAACGAAAGCACTTCAATCGTCATTCTCAAAAATAACTTTAAAATGCATACCACTACTCAAGACTTGCCAGTCCCATTAACATCATTCCAACTTCCTCGCAACCATGAAATAACCCTATACAGATCAAGATGCGGTCTATTCCTAAACAACGAGAAATTTAGACATAATTTTAATAATATTTCGCCTCTGTGTTCCTGTGGATATGCACAGACATATCCTCATGTTTTCTTTGCTTGTGAGGTATGCAAGGAGCAGAGGGTACAGCTTTTCCAAACACTCGAACAATACCTCAACGTTTACAAAAAATATTCTGAAATTCCGCAATTGTACAACAAAATTAATTTTTTCTATATGGATGTCAAAAACTCAACCCAAATGAAAATAAGGTTTTATTTGAAATAGTATCAGAATTTCTTTATAACATTAAATCTCTTTGTGTGAGTGGATAGAATTTTATATGTGTATGAAAATAAATTATTTACATTCGTAATTATATCACTGTAATCTTAACATCAGTTTTTTTATTTATGTATTCGTGTATAATAATTATATGTAGACTTCTTTGTATTTTTTTAACCCAGATCTAATGCCTCTTGGCGCTTTCTGGGTTCTGTATACTCATTGTATTCTGAAGATTTCATAATAAACATTAAAAAAAAAACTTGTGCCTTGCTGAATGTAGCTCGGCTTATTTTGTTGTTATGTTTTACTGGTACTGGTTCTACTCAGGTACCAAAGAACAGGTGTGCGCTGGTTGTGGGAGCTTCATGATCAACAGGCTGGTGGTATTGTGGGTGATGAAATGGGTCTTGGGAAAACACTGCAGATGATCACATTTTTGGCTGGACTTCGCCTCAGTCATTTGAAGGACAAAGGCACCGGGTGAGTCTGCTTGGTTTAGCAGTTTTCTGTATTTAAGGTGTAAAAAGAACAACTCGTTGACAGTCTAAGAAGTCAATGTGTTCTGGTTTAATGGATTTACTGATTAACTTCACTAGATACAACTTAAGTTGTTGGACATTATTTCAGTATTTGCTAATTGTGTTCTTTATATTGCAGGTACTCTGGTCTTGGACCGACTCTCATTATATGTCCTGCTACTGTCATGCATCAGTGGGTGAGAGAATTCCACAAATGGTGGCCACCATTTAAAGTTGTCATCTTACATTCGTCTGGATCCTCCATGCAATCAGAGGTACTGTGCTTTTTAAGGTCCTTGTCAACATCAACAAAGCAACTATGATCATTGATGAGTTGTTATGTTCTTACTGTTATAATCATTGCGTGTTTGTTGTTTTCTTATAATACCTACATATGTGTAGCCAATGACGTGACAGTTATCAATCTTTAGGTGTGGTGTTGCACTTCAGGGGGGAAGTTCTCAGTTGATGTAACAAATTTTGTGTCTAGATGTTTTTAAACTCCAAAAAGTTTTTGGACCTCATTCTCTCATCTGTTTAACATAATTATGCAAATGTCATCTTGTGGCATATAAGAAATTTAGAGGAATAGTTTATATAGATCTATGGACAAGCTTTCAGCCTCAGCTCAAAAGAGTATCATAAAAATTGCACCTTTTTCTGTTACAATCGGATTTTGCTGCAACCAAATCAACTTGTGTACTGTACAGTTGGCTTAGGGCTTGTAGAATACAGTATTAAAAGTGACAAATGTGATTTATACAATGTATGGTTTTATATAGTGTGACTGCACTGCCCAAAATGTGAGAGATTTTAGATTGCTCATGGTATACACATTGTAATACAATTGTTTACCAGAAGTCGCTGATATACAGTACAGTTCAGGAAGATGGTATACTTGTGACCTCATATGGCACCATGCTGGGTTACCAGGATCTGATCCTTAAGTACAAGTGGCACTATGCCATACTGGATGAAGGCCACAAGATCAGGAATCCTGATGCCAAGATAACCGTTGCCTGTAAACAGGTGAGAGATGGTGACTCAGCGGAATGTTTTTCTGGCATGAAAAGGAGAGAATCGACCACTAGTTTCCGTTGCTGAATATTTTGAACAACTCTGATTTTGTTTAACATACATATATAAAAAATTCCGTTTCACGAGCTCTGTAGTTTTTGTGGTGGTGATTTCTGAGTTGGTACTAATTTGAATTAATTAACCCCATCATTTTCTAATAAGTTGACCATTACCTTGTATGTGTGCTATACTTTGTACTTGAGTGCCAAAGAAATCTGACATTTTCAATCATATAACATGACTATAAGTCATCAAGAGTGCAGAACAGTACATGTGGTATGTTTTCAGCTTCCCATATGTTGTCGAATGAAAGCTTAATGTATTTTCATCCAGTTAAGAAGGGTTCTTATCCTCAGCCAAAGGAAAGGGAATGTAGTAAGGGTAGATGTCTGTCCTTTTGTCTGTGTTCTGTGCACAACTTGTCCTGCATTTCTTGGGGGATTTCAATCAAAATTTAAGAATGTTTTTTACGAAATCCCGTTGCGTGAATAATCGTCATTTTCAAGTTAAAAAGTATTTTCCTGAATTTTAGGTTGTTCTTGATTTTCACACAACTGTCATGTAATTAGGGAAATATGCTTTTGTGCACAACTCCTCTTAACTCATTCGACCCTGAGCACCATATGAAATAAATTGCTTAGTGGCCTGGCTGAGCTGTGGAATGTCTACCCCCTTGAAGTCGGAGGGTATTTCACTCAGAACTAGGTCACAAGCACTGTACATAATTAAAACCTCATCACTCAGTCATTAGTAAACATATACTTACCAAATTTTCAGCAATACATCTTGAGTAAACGAGCTTCATGTTGATATAAAATTTATCCACGTTCAATATAGATAAAGGGTTGAACAAGTAGTTTTACTTTTTGTTTTCCAGAAACAAATACATTTGTTTACAAATAATCCATTTAAATTTCCAGAAAATGTGCCACGAAAGTTTACCATTGTGGCATATCCTCATCATAATCCAGATCACTGAAATTTGTATCTAAATCTGACCACTTGGAGCTATAAGTATCCACACTGTCATATCCATAATCACTGAAGTCTATATCTAAATGTGACCAGTGCCATCAGTATCCACACTATCCTCCATAATAAAAACTTCAAGAACTGTGAGAGAACAGCAGAGATGATGTCGGTATAATATCAAGGCAGCAATTTCAAGTGAGTGTGTGCACAGTGCTAGTCACAGAGTAGAATGTTCCTAGTAATTGAACATTTTGTTATTGTTTCTGGTCAGTTCAAATAAAATAAACAGGAGCACCCTAGCAGATGATTAAGTTGTGACAGCAGTGTTATGTAATACCAATTAGGCTACAATTCAGGGCAATTAGCTTCATTCTAGTCTTCAAATCAAACAATTTCAGGGAGGAACATCTCTATAACCTTTCAAAAGTTACCACAACAAGCACTACAAAGTTAACACGCTTCCTGGTTTTTCCTTGAATTGATAATTTGCTTGTGAAGAAATGGTTCTAAATTCCAGAAATAATAGCCAATAGGCACTAACTTCACAAACAAGAAGTTAACACAGAGTATGGTGACTCAATCCTCATTGGATAGAAAACTGGAAATACCCTAGATATATTTAAACTTAAACCAATAAATTGCTGCCTTCTATCCCTCCTGAAGGCGTGATCCGCCTGTGAGATACGTTGTTCAGATAACGCCTCCAGACGACATCAGGCCCTGAGTGAAAATAAACAGTCACGCCATAAGGCGGGATCAGGGAGGAATGAGTTAAATTTCTTAAGGATTTCAACCACAGCTTTAAAACAGTATTCTCATGAAGACCACTAGTCATGTCTTTGGCATTTAATGATTTGACTGTACATGCCTCAGCTATGCTCTCTTCTTGATTCGCATGCGTACGTGCATATTGAGAAATCCTACTATGTGTGCAACTCCTAAACAACCATCGTCGAGGGATATTGCTGTTTATAATTGCTCTGTATGTTTACTAATTGTTTTGTGTCCAACAGCAAACTTGCAGCTAGTTTACACTTGAAGTAAGTAATAATTGCACGATGCTTAAGGAAATGAATTGATACAACACAGCTGAGTGTCACTCTGTCATTAGTCTCACAACTTTACTCAGTTGTAAAATTGCAAGAAAAATGAGCTCGATCATGGTAAAAGTAGAACAAACATTTTACGTACCTACCTAACCATCTTGAAGTAGTGGAGTGCTGGGAAAACAGAAATATCTTAATATCAGGTTTGTCATTATTGATAATCTGTTATAACATGTTTTGCAGGTTCGTACATGCCATCGCATCATACTGTCTGGGTCACCTGTGCAGAACAACTTAAAAGAACTATGGTCCCTCATTGACTTCATCTTCCCTGGAAAGCTTGGTACTTTGCCTGACTTCATGGAGCACTTCTCGGTCCCTATAGTACAAGGAGGCTATGCTAATGCTTCACAAGTACAGGTCAGTTTTTGTTATTTCTAGACTAGTAATCGATTCTGTATCAACTAGTGTCTCTCATTATAACAGTATAGTTACCATCGGCCTTGTACAATGTACCATAATGTATTTAGTTTCCCGTTCTTGTGTAAGAAGCAAATCTGTACTGCTATGTGAAAACATGTTTGTATGTTTTAGTGTTACTAGTGTTACTTTAAGGATTATTTTCTTACTTTGTTTAGGTGCAGACAGCCTACAAATGTGCTTCTATTCTTCGCGATACTATCAACCCATACTTGTTGAGAAGGACTAAGGCAGATGTCCAAGACACTTTAAAGTTGCCTTCAAAAAATGAACAGGTAGCTTTCTGTGTAATGTCTGTCTGCTTTGTATGGAAGGTGCCCTGTAGGACTGGACGTTGATGCTTACTTTTTATGTGATTACAAATACACAATGTTAGTGTATTGCCCTGTGTTGCTATATTGAAACTACATGTATATCACTCTGGCATATCTTGAGTTTAATATTCTGTTAGTCATTTAACTGAATAGACTAAGTTTACTGTCGAAAAATCGTAAGACATCAATTTTCATGCTTAAAAGGTCTTTTCATTATATGAGGACGCCAGTTATGTTCACTTTAAGTTAATTTCCTGTAAGATTGTAATTGTTGTCATTCAGTTTAGTTTGAAGCTACTTCATGTACAACATGTCCCAAAAAGATGTACTCATACTTTGGTATATCATCAAGAGTTCAAATTCAGTTTCCGTGGATCAGACTGTGCGCCAGTGCTTACTGTATGATTACACCTTGGTATGAAAGTAGGCTTGTTAGTCATCACATGCTCCGTTGCATGGGAATGGCAAACAAATGCCTGAGTTTTCGATAACAGAAATGTAGTGTGCAAAGCTACTGGAAACTCAAAAATGTGAAGGAAGTGCAAAGACAATGAATAATTGATAAACAATGTATTCGTTTTGGTTGATTAACTTCCTTTTTTGTCACCTCTTCATGAATTTAAACCTGTAATCTTGTTCCCAAGTCAATAAACAATGTAGTTATTACTTTTATGTTTGAGCACATTTTTGGAACACCTTGTATTTCACGATGCATTCTCTTAGGTCCTATTCTGTCGTCTCACTGACAACCAGACAGAAGTGTACAAAGAATACTTGGCCTCCAAAGAATGTAGTGATATCTTGTCTGGCAGGTTAATGGTAAGTCGCCGTGTTTTATTATATCAAGATTATAGACTCACATGGAGAAACACATCAAACAGGCTAAATTACTTTTCTGCCTCCTCTGAGAAAATCTGTGTGGTTCAATAATGCTCACATCAGATGTTACATCATTGTAGACAACTTACAAGTCCATTTTCGAATCACAGAACTTGTATATGTGTTGACTTTTAAAGTGGCAGTAAAACAGTGTTCTGCTCAAAAAGTAATTTTTTGATTGGGACCTCTTACCACTATAAATTTGGTGTCCTTATTCAGAGAACAAATGATTTCAGAGTTTGCAAAGGACGGCAGCTATTTGTTAAAACTATGCTTCACCATTAAATGGCAGTGACGAGTCAGCTTGTAAAGCTTGAATTCAAGTATTAATGAAGTGACAGATCTTTTGAACTCTGAAATCTTGAATAAGGAACCAATTTCTTAATGATAAGTGGTCTGAATCAGAAGTTGACTCATGGGACTAAAAGCAAGTTTATAGCCACTCTAAGTAACTTACTGTTTAATGACTTGTTCCAGATATTTCCTGGACTGATCATGCTGAGGAAAATTTGCAACCACCCAGATCTAAGTACAGGCGGTCCCAAGTTATTCTGTCATGAGTTGAACAGTACAGAGGAAGCCCTACAGTATGGTTATTACAAGCGGTCGGGCAAGATGATAGTAGTGGAAGCCTTGTTGAAACTGTGGAAGAAACAGAATCACAAGGTTTTATTGTTCACACAGACCAAGCAGGTATGAAGTGTTGACTAGTATTCTGCAGCCAGCATTATGAATGTGGAACATTAATATTGTTGACCGTGTCCATCTGTAACTGCGTCCAGTTAAATTTTTCATCGAGGCATTTTTCGCGAAATTTTCCATGGAATAGCTGCTGTATGCACTCAAATGTTTTCCAACTATAAACCGGCTTTCCATCACAAAACAGCGTCCATTAACCATTTTAGAATTGGTGTCAAATCGGAGGTGATTTTAGGGGTTCGTAATGACTGACGCTACTTTGTTGCTTAAGACTAGCACTACAAGTTGACTTCTCATGACCAGCCATTTTGTGTGTGAAGCATAGACTCAAGAAATAACAAACTGTCACTTTCTGCAAACCTAGACATCACTTCTCATCTTAGTAAGGAACGATTTGTGACCACTTTTTGTAGAGGTAAGGGGTGTAAATCAAAGGTTTGTTTCTTGAACGCAACATGATTTTATGGCCTCTTTGATTGTTGCATATCAATTTGCTTTAACCATAGAAGTTTTAATTAAAACATAGGGAATGATTTTCTAAATTTGAAAATATTCTTCTGCTATTGGCTTCCAACTTACTGTTTGGAAAGTTATCTGATTATCTTCCCTCATGATGGCTAATTATGTTAACAGTAAAAATTACTGGTAATGACCAATATGTTGACAAAATTCTAATTACAGAGCGACTTAGCCACTTTTCTAACTTGCCTTCATTCTCGGTCACAAGGGAAGACTACTCTGACACTGAATTCAGCTCCATCCCAGTCATTCTGACTGGGAATTCTGGGTTTTCTTGCCTGAAATTCCTTCAAATCCCTGCTCTGTTACAAGTGCAGATTGTTTTTAGTAACACAAGTTTTAATTGTTGTCTGTCTAGATGTTGAATCTGTTAGAGAAGTTTGTTCTGACACAAGAATACTCTTACCTGAGACTGGACGGGTCCACACCTGTATCATCTCGTCAAAGGCTCATCAACCAGTTCAACTCGGTGAGGGGCCTGTCTTGTAAACATTATGAAATAAAGCATCAGACTTGATGTGCTGTTTGAAATGTTTTAACCGATAGTTAAAAACAGAAACTTTTTAAAAGTTTCTAGTTTCAACAGAATATAATTGGTTTTCAAAATTTGTTCCTATGATAATCGTGTGCCTTTAATCACTGAAAAAGGTTGTTTAAGCCTGAAAAGAAATATCAATGGGCCAGATGGAATAAGTATGCCAATTTTCAATGATTTTAATGATTTTGGGTACTGTTATAAGTTAAAAAAACGGTGTCGATATTACGTAGGTAATTTGGTGGCATCGTTAACCTTTGTGGAAAACATAGCCTATTAACATAACTGTTTTCGCAGGATGCATCATTGTTTGTGTTCCTTCTCACAACTCGTGTTGGCGGACTGGGTGTCAACTTGACTGGAGCCAATCGCATTATCATCTTTGACCCTGACTGGAACCCAAGTACGGATGTCCAGGCACGGGAAAGATCATGGAGGATTGGTCAAGACCGACACGTGACTATTTACCGACTGCTGACTGCAGGCACTATTGAAGAGAAAATATATCACAGGTGACGTATTCATTACAGTTAAGTTACTCTATTAGTCGAGTCTAAACCTAGAGGCACTGTAATAGGTGGTCGCAGGCATGCAATTATGACTTCGCAAATTTATCATATAACCATATTGGTCCTTTGATTGCTTTCTTTTAACATTGGGCTCCAATATCAAATGTCGGAACTTAAGAGTTGAATTCAAGTTAAAAGTTTTTCTCCTGACTGGAATCTGGTGACACTCTGCACATAAAACCAAATGTTAGAACGTAACATCAGGTATGATTAATTAGAACTCTTATCATGAAATCAAACTCATGTTGGGCAGAAATTGTGAGTTGCTGGCTCAGTTTGGACATGGAATCTTGGGTCTTCCTTTTTCATACTTTCCTTCATTTGTAAAGCACTGCATTGTTTAATGCAATTTAAAGTTACTGCTAAATTAAGGTTTCTCTGGGATCTAAGCTATAAGAAGACTGGGATCTTTGTTATTTGTGCTGCCCCCTCATGTGTTTTTCTACACGTTTCTTCTCAAAATCTTACTAGATTGTAATGTTGACAGGAGGCCTACAAAAGTCCACAGACATCTGGTGTTTAAAATTGTTTCGTATTCTTTTGCAGACAAATATTTAAGCAATTCCTGACTAATCGTGTGCTGAAAGATCCCAAACAGAGACGGTTCTTCAAGGCCAACGACATGTATGAACTGTTCACACTGTCTAGTCAAGTGGAGGAAACGGAAACTAATGCAATATTTGCTGGCACTGGTTCTGAAGTGGAAGTCAAAAGAAAGTCTAGTAAGCCAAACCGATTTGACGTTTTGAAGAAAGAAAAACCCAAGTCTGATAGTGGTGTGGAAAACAAAAGTGATGATGAAGAACTGGTTGATTCTAAGGTCAAGGCCATGAAGGAGTTGGCCAAACAGATTAGTAAACAGTTCATGAAACGAGCGAGTCAAAACACAGATTCTCAGGGTGATGGAGGCGGCAAGCCTTCCAAAATGAAGGGAAAAAGGACCAAGAAGAAAAAAAGAAAGGACGCAGGTTGGTTCCAAGACATAACACATTAACTTATATCCCTGTTTTTTTATTTATACCTCTGTGAGGCAGTGTACAGTATTTTGTATTTCATCAATTTTTTACACCGTACTTCCTTCTCATTGATTCCATTTTCCTCTTTAACGCCTTGCATTTCCTCTATCAATGAAAATTATTGTATTCTTATTTGAAATTGGTATTGTAACTACACATTGAGATACAAAAATAAACATGCTTGACCTCTTGTAGTACTTTTGTTTCAGGAGTTCTCTGTTAAGTGACTGTTGGGTTGCCCAAGGAATTAAACCTTGGTTGCTAAATGTTTCTAACTGTAGCAACCTCCAACAAGCAAAGTCATGTTTTTATTGGAGGTTTTCACCAACGAAATGGCTTTATTGATCATCCAGCCATTTCTCAGTTAGGTAAATTAGATTAACCACTCTCTTTTAAGTCCTTTTCTTAATTCGTTTATGATATGAGGCTTACTGTTTCATTTCCACCTTGGATAGTAGGAAATTTTTCTCATTTCAGTTTGTGAAGGTGAAAGAATTGCCTACCTTAGTAAAGTAAGCCAGTTTGATAACCGACAGGAGAAGGAAGATGACGAACTAGTGCAGAATCAAAAGCAAAATGATTATGTGCTTGCCAAACTGTTCAAGAAATCAGGTACTAGTATTTTTGTTGGTCTTAATTTTACTGTGGAGTTAATATTATGCTTCATTAATACGGACATTGAAAGTGTAATATGATGCTAACTACAGTCATTCTTCTTATTTACCTCAGAATATGTCTGACTACAGAAATTGTATTTTGTCAATTTTCTCCCTGACCTTGCCCAACCTGCAAGATATTACTTTTATTGGTTACCCTTCAAGTAGGCTTGTTTACAGCTGCTGGTAGACAATAGTGGTCACCACCTTGCTAATGGTTGACCATCCTTCAATTTCTCTCCATTGAAGGTGTGCACAGCGCCCTCCAACATGACACTATCATGCAGTCTTCACAGCCTGACTTTGCCCTAGTTGAGGCCGAGGCGGAGAGAGTGGCCTCCTCAGCTGCCAAGGCACTCAAGAAGTCGAGGGCAAGATGTTACTCACCAATGTCTGGCATACCTACATGGACGGGCGGCAGCAATACACAAGCACCCAGGTATGATGTGTGTAGAGTTACATGATATCGTTTAATACAGTATTGTTGTAAACATGAATACTAATATGATAAAATGCAATTGTAAAACTCACATTAGTGGGACACTCTGAACTTGGTTGTGTTAGTGTGTACACTCAACCCTTTAGGTAAATAAGATTTCACTTTAGTCCGAAAAAATATCTCATTCAGGTTGTACCAGATTTGTCCCTGCTTTACAGAAGAAGCAGTTAGCGATCAGCTGGAGACGATTGAAACAGGCTTGGAGACATTTCTAGATCAGCATACAATACTTACTGACACACGTTTTGGACTTGACTGTATCTAATGTCCATCTCCAGTGTTCTTTAACACGTCTTGTTATGCTTGGATAACATCTGACAGAAAAGCAACATTCAACTACTTCACAAATAGTTCTTTATGTCACCTGCAAGCATCATATCTTGCCTATTGATGAGCCATAATAAAGAGTATGGTTAATTCTCTACTATTTCGCACAAAAATAATTGTCATTTTCTGTTTTTCAAAGGCTTGTTAACTTTACTGCACAAGTACAAACCATGCTATTGATAGACTAAAATTTTCTTAATCCTTATTGTTGTGGAGAAATTGGACAAAATAGAATTTCTCTTGTCGGCCATATTGTGTGCTTAACAAGTGATTACCCTATTGGTGAATACATCCTCCATAATTTTTGGTATTTTTCTGTGACAGAATGACCATCCCATTTCAATGATTGGTTTTGTAATGTACCGGTACCTTTGAACATCATATCCTTTGCTTTAAGAACAATTAAAAAGTATATACAAATACATACTTTGCTGTTATGGTATTTTTTTATGGCGGAATGACCATACCATTTTATTGATTGCATGTAATATACCATTTGTTATGCAGTACAAGATTTGGTAAGAAGAAGCGGGTAGCGAAAACAGTATCAAGTGTAGACAAGGTGACCGATGCGAAGGAGAGACATTTTGATGGAAAAAACCGCGACCAGACTGACGCTGTGCCATCATCTCATCAACTCATCTCTACAATGCAGACTCGTACCATATCCGTCAACGATGATGATGACCCAGTCATGGAGTTGAACTCTGCTGATTATGAGATGATATCAGACATCAGGGCATTCATAGCATGTAGAGCTGCAGCTGCGAGACGAGCCACGTCCGCGGAAGTTGTGAAAGAATTTGGTGAAAAGTTACCCGCCTTGGACTCGGCCAAATTCAAAGCTATGTTGAAACAGATTTGTTATTTTGAGAAAAGTAACGGTGTTGGCGTGTGGCATTTAAAACAGGAATTCAAAGATTAAGTAGACTTGATGCTGATCTGTATTTATTTAATGGGTGAATCATTGTCCAGGAAATGTGAAACAATGAGTAAACTGTGTGAACTAGTCTTGATGTTGTTGTTTTTGTGTTGGCCATACATATTACTCTCGGGATTTTTTACATTTTTATGTGCCCACATATTTATGTTTGGGTGCGTAATGCCGTCATCACTGTCCAGGCGTCCAGCGTCCACTGCTGTATCTCATAATGTCCTTGCAGGATCTAAGTGAAATTTTGCAGATGGGCTCCCATGAAGCTGATGATAGGCAACACCGTGGTTCAGATCCATCGGACTACCTTTATGCCCTCTAGTGACAAGTTTTCTTACATTTGCTTCTGTATCTTTGGAGTTTTAGATGGATTTTCATCAGTCTTTGCATATGGGTTTCTATTGAGGAGATGATGATGCCTTTCAATTGGAGGGATGTGACGTATTCCCTGTTACCTGTTGGTCATTTTTGAGTTTTTTTAGTGTGTTTTTTACATCAGCCTCTCTGTCCGAGTAGCCTAAGCACTCAAGGGATCATTATGAAAATTGGCAGATGTGTTCCTGATGAGAAGACTGTTCATTTTTAGATCAGTTCTACTGTTCTGGCGTCCCCCTGGTTGCAATTTTAGTTTTTTATGTTTGTCTTTGTATCCACAATTTCTCCACCTGGTGATTGTTGCCATGGAGCATTGGTTCAAGCAAAAGCTATGCGGCTCTTGCACTCCTAAACATTGTCCCCCAATTTAGTGGCAGGACTAACAGATGCCAGCCAACAACTCACGTTTTTGTCGGCACCTCGTTTGGCAGTCTTTCCCGGTGGAATTGGCGGTTGGTGAGTCGCTCAGAAGTGAGTTTAACATGTTTATGAATGAAGGAACATTGCTTAGGTGTGGGGCCAACTAGCTATTCCGTTAACATGAAACAGAAATGTTATATGGAAGTATTTTGGCCCATACGAAGCTGCGCCTATACCGGAAACAAGGACTAGGAGGCCACTCTCCCAGGGTTCAAAGAGTTACTAAAACTTTTCATAGATGGAACGGAAATCTCAAATGGCATCTATTTCTGGCATGATCCAGGTTTAACTTTCCGAGTAATTCGATTTCAGAAGCCAAACAAAGATTCGAAAAATCACCAATTTTAGTCCACGATATATCAATGTATTTACTCCACTCAATAGGATTTTCGATCAAATTTCCAGATTTTTCGGCCACTTGACGAGAGTCTACAACGGGACTTGTGCAAATAAACTAAAAAATTTCTAGAACTCAGTGAAACCGGCCGGTTTTCTTATGGGCTAAACACTTTGACAAAAATTCTTTAATGCGCATGGGCTTACATGCGTGCACATACGGTACAACCTGCATCCTATAGTTAAATTGCAGATTTTTAATACAAAAGCTTTTATCGATTTTTGTTCTCGTATTTAGAACCAGACATTTTTTCTAACTCCATAGCTTGACTAAAATGTCATCGCGGATTCCGTTGTTAATTAACTCTACAAACAGATTACGCGAATAAAGACCTTTTTGTATGTTGTTAGGTAGCGACCATTGCTAGGTTAAAAATTCAGTTGCTAGCTGTCAACATCGTGTCTAACACTCAAGATTAGTATTCAATCCTGACTCATGCGAGCACCCAAGGGGTGGACAAAAAGGTCCGCCTCACAGAAACAAAAAGTTCGGGAAAACGAGACAAAAATCCAATAAAAAGGCTCAACACACAAGCACACAATTCACGGCTCTGAACGTGGTACCCCGTTTTTTTAGTCCTTTTGGTAGTGAAAGGCCCACATCGTCAGATATTCGAGCCCCCCATATTAAAGGCTGGGTGCGCGCATGCGATTCAGGGATGGATAAGTATAAGAGCTAGCTGTCAGGGACTTGGTCACCCCGGCAGCCATCTCCTCCTTCAATGTCAGAGGTAGTGTGGCGTAACACGGTAGAAGGTATGACTTTCCAACACCGATTAGTGCAAAGAGGCCAAGCCTTCCTTACAGCTTCGCATTGGCTGAGCTTGATTGACTTCGCCGGGTCAACCCTAAAATATCTGATGGCGTTAAAAGCCGGACGTCGGCATCAAGAACCAATCAAAATGTCTTAGCAGATCTGTGGACCCGGCGAAATCAATCAAGTGTCGTGTACGCATGTCGTATTGTCGGTTCCAAACTGTCAGCTGACAGATTGTGTTAAAATATTGTTCTTGCTGAAAGCCGAGGAATCGTTTTATTCGTAGGTCTTAAAAAGGCAATAAAACCCGCGCCTTCTGTTGATTTAGGCCATTTCCAGATCATTGGTGTCACAAGTTGTTCTTTATTCAGACAAGAAATGACTCCTCAGTACATTTGAGAAGAACTGACAAGTCGTCATAGCTTCAGACCAGGCCCATTAATTAAAATTGCATGTCACGGCTGGTTACTTGCAGTCGCAAAGACAGTATTTCCATCATGGGAATTCCCAGACGATTCATTTTCAATTAAAACAAAGGATAATAACGCACGTGAATAAAGTTGCTATTTTTAAAATGAAATTATGCCTTTAATATGATACTGTTATTGATTTTGAAAACGAGAATAATTTCCAGACCTATAAATATTACCCCACTTCGTTTTTATTTCCGTTTCCTGCAAATTTCCTGACAACATAAACACTAGCTACTACAAATATTGTTTTTTCAACTGTTCTTTAGGCCAAGTCGATAAGTCACTCTAGTAGATCTGTTCTGAAACCGTGGGAATCGCCGATAGAACCAGTTCATTTACGCACAACTAGTCTGCTCAGATGTACAAGAATATTAAATTGCATTCAGCACACTGAAATGATTTGTGGAAATGAAGACTTCTACGTTCAGCAAAATAACGAATTTCACTGCAGTATTTTTACGTTTATTATGATTCAAAAATTAAGTGCGAAAATATACAAAAGTGTCTTCCACTCATACACACATTCATACACGTCAACGGAGCCTTCCTTGCAAAACATGTTACATTGAATTCATCAATGCGATAAAATTCTCCTATTTTCCAGAAATGCTGTCCCACTCTAGGTTTTTATGGGCGATGCACTTTTCGGCAAAATATTACTTTAGAATATCCACTACAAAACTTATGAACATAAGGTACATTTTTATCATATAACTACCTATAAATGTACGGTACTAAAATATTGAATCAGGAAATCCTGTCTCGCTTTGTCCGAAAGTAGCAAATTTATAAGAAAACAAGTGTGAAAAATTTCAAGCATTCCTCTGAAATTCTTCCATAAATGTTCCACATAACTAGATTCTATGAAAAGGTGTGGCAGCAACTTTAGAACTTCATTGCACAAAAAACGGTATCACGGACCTAAATTTTGGCTAAAAATGTATTTGTCATAGTAATAGTTATGTGAACGAGCCCAAACTGAAACCATTTAAATAGTCCTCACCAAAAGGAGTAATGTTCTTAAAAATGGGTAAAGTGAATACAGAAATTGGACACATTTAAACGTGTGGCTTTCAAGACATCTACTAGTCATAGAAAGATGTAAAGCTTTACCGAAAATATGTACATTGACCATTTGAAGCACTATTTTGTGTTTATGATAACTGATCAACGGCAAAAACACTCACTGAAAGGACCAAAGTCAGTCCCGAAATCAGAAATTCGATGGAAAAAACATCGGAACAGGGATCCAGTTTCTTTTTACTTATTTCAACCACTGTGACTTCCTCGTAAGTAAGATCTCTATTTTCTCTTCACATTTGGCTTTGCAACACACACACACTATCAAAAAGGGTATTTATAGCTGTGTTGTCGCAACAGTGCCTCTAAATTTGTAAAATTTGTCATGAAACGTTTTTGTTAAAAAAACTCTTCTTCATTATTGGTCTCCACATTGCTAGAATTCCACAAGAAAGGGATATGCTTACTACTGCAATGTCTGCTTTCCAAGTGAAGAAAATAATCGGAAGGTTTTAGATCTTTTTCATTCTGTCTTGTCCATATGTAAGATGGGAGTAGCGGGAATCCAGTGTGTGATAGCAAGCCGCATGGGAGATGTTCAGAAAATGGCATATTTTCACCTTTCCAATAACGATGTCCTTGTTGGTATGGAATGCTGTTACGGTACACAATATTGTGATATCTATTTTGTGAGAGTAAAAGGCGGGCTAGTTCGATTTTCGTTTTTAGTCAGCTACACGTGAGGAAATGTAGCTTTGAACTTATCTTGTAGATCAACAAAAACGCGTTGAAATAATCTCTCTTATAAAATATCTTGTTTTTTTCTACACTCGCTGTTATTCCATTCATACTGGGAAACTACTGACCATAGACAATTTTAATCGTGGATCCTAAAGTAGGCTAATGGAAAAAAACTAAAAAATGATGACCTAGGAGCCAATATCAAAGACAGTCGTTTCGGAGTTTCAGTGCCCTCACCGCACTGTTCAAATTACGCGCTTCTACGCCCCCAGTGTCGGGAAGGCCTTGTTAGAATTAGCCTACAAAGTGGCTCTCTAATTGAATAATGCGCTATCGTTTAGAAAGGGTCGCTGCATTCTACCTTTAACACCATTGATTCAACTAGTGAATGACGTGACTATGGCTGGAAAGTACTAGGCGACGTTCATATGTCTTCAATGAACGCCCGTTTGGGTGCCCATAATAATTTCATGCATAATGATCTGACTACTGAAAAGATAAACAATTCTATTCAAACAGAAGTAGCAATGGCACTCGAATTCAAATTCCTTTCTGATACGTTAAACTCTTCCAAAGTAGGCTAAGCTTACATTCTAATGCCCAGCATGAGCCTCATTTTATATATTTTTAACACGATCAGATAGTTTCATTCATTACTGACGCCTGATTTGGGGGTTCAGTTAGTCAAATGTGTTCTAGTCGAAAACCCCCTGCTATTTACCATCAAGTGCGAGTCTGATGCTTGTGTTTTCCGTGATTTGTCTCCATAATGCACCGAGAATAATTGGAACTTTTCCGTTCCTAAAAGACACACGACAAATTAATCAATACCTACATAAATATTTAACCAATCATGGAATTATCAATTTGACGCCAGTGCATTTACCAAGCAGGCGCCGTTGCAAGGCAAGATATTCGCGAATGAAAGTTATTAAAGACACTAATTCCGCTTCGTTTTAATTCAAAATTCCATAAAACAGATTTTAGCGCAAGCTAGTTCAGTCGAAACTTAATCACAAATAATACTCATTCAACACAACACCAAATATTTTCAAATCTAATATGAATTTTAATAATTGTTATTTTTAGTGCTGCACCACCACCTAAAACGGACATTATAGTGAGTGACTGGTGACTCATGCATAATGGGTACTTAATCAACTGCCGTCATGTGTGAGGTTCCCGCGGAAACCCCGCCCAGATAACATGTAACACCTGCCTTGGCGAGATTATTTGGTATAGTTCGTTTCTTGCGTATTTTCCTGTGACTTTGGAAAGATTTTGAGTCAAAACGATGTATGACTGAGATTGCCGACGGAAGTATTTTTGGAAAATTGCTTGCTTCACTGACTTGCTTAATATTGTGCGGTCAACCTCAGATTCGAGTGCGATCACACAAGATAATTTGCGTTAATATCCAGCTAATCAGTCAGCTGTTTGTTGAATGACTGTGAGCGCATGCGCGCATGTATCATAAGTGGGAGGGATATTAGAAACTCTGTGGTGACTACAAAGTTTTTCCTTTGCGCGTATTTAAAAATTATGAATTTTGTGATTTTTTTCTGGAAATTCCCTCACAAGGGAAAGTGAATAACTCTGTAGTAGACGTTGTGAGAAGGTACTTTCGTCTGGATTCGTTTAAAAGCTATCTTTGACGAGCCTCTTTAATGCCGAGAAATACTCCAAAGACTAATCGCATACGCCTATATGCAGGAAAATGCGATTTTAGTTCAAATTTTCACTCAGATGTTCCGCATAGAGGCGAGTGTACCTAGGTTCTGCAATTAGGCGCATGCAGGGCACCGATTATAGGCGCGTTTTGATTAAAAAATGCACTACCGAACCTCTTTACTTCAAGTAGCGTGTGGCGTCATTGACACTCTGGGTAGAATAAAAAGGTGAGTGATGGTTAAATACTAAAAGATACACTTTTGAAATTTATAGTGAGTATATCCGTAGGAAGGCAAATTCTACTCAAATGTCTCGCATTTAGGTGTGTGTTTAAGTTTTGCAATTAGACGCAGTTCCACAATTAGGTACATGGGTCCAATTGAGGGGATATACGGTAGAGCTTAAAAACCTCCGTGGATGTCAATATTTGCCATGTCTACTGCCTTCGCACGTGAAGACTAATATCCGTTGGAAAATAAGACATTTATACATTGTACTGAACAGTGTGTTTGTATTGATGCCTACAGTATTTTCAAAAACGGCAACGCAATGATCATTACGGCAATTGTTTCCAACGTATTAGGATCATACAGAAAAATTATGCAAAAACCCTATGGTGTCAAACTTTTGTGGACAGGATTGCTCTTGTCAAAGATGTACTTTCCTGGAGTTGAGGGTGAGTTAGTTCATTCTTCAGAAATATCCACGTTAAGTACTTTAGATATGTAACCGCGGCGACTGGTGTTACTGAACTGGTGACTTTTTAGTCACATGTTGAGGTACCTAAATTAAAACCGCCATACATCAACCTTCCATCACAAAAACAATTTTTAATTTAGACCACTTTTATGAACTTGGTCTCTGTCCAAGTGGAGGCGATTTCGAGGCAGTTTGTTATTGGTTGATATCAGGCTCTTCAAGATGGCTTGTCACGGCGGGTTATTTTATGTCCCGAGCATCATGGTCTACAAGAATAACAAACTGCCAGTTCTCTGCAAACCAAGACGTTACGTCTCAACTGAGTAAGAAACGAGTTGAAACCAATTTTGTAGTGGTGAGTCGTGTGAATCAAAAGTTTGATTCTTGGACGAGACGCGGGTTTATAGTCACATAGACTGTGATCAGGTTGTCACAGACGTTGTTACAATTACCATTAGTCGTGGCCAGGTAGTATGCATAGAGTATCCTTACATCTTTTTACTGCACGAGTCGACAACTCAACAAAGCCTTTTATTACACAACGGCTGCGACTTGGAGGAACCTGCGAAAAGATTGCAACATTACACAAACCAGTCTTTACGATGATCGACAATGGCAAAATGGTAACGGTGTGTTCAGTATGTTCACAAGAGGTGAATTTGCTCACCCGACAAGACTTAACATTTGGATTACGGTATGACGATAGAGATGTTGCAGGTGGTTTTGGGTCCATGTTATGAATAAGCGATTTTGTAAAGAAAGCAAAAACAAAAAGTCTGAATACGTATCTAGCAGACGTTTTGATAAAACTGAAAACCTCAGGCGTCATTTAAGCATAGATTAAATATTTATTTAGTATTTAATCTACGCTATTTGATTATTGAACTTTTAATATTTGAAAAGTTAAGCGAATGGTTTTCTGTAACTTTCAAGTTATAGCTATTTTCTGAAACCTGTTGTCCTACATCTCAGGCTTTCAACATAAGCGAAAAAATTTTCCGGATTGTGCGTTCACCATTTCGACACCTGTGTAACAAAAACGAAAAAATAGTGCGCTCATAAAAAGAACTCGGTTAACCCGAATATTCACGATAAGGGATGCACCCGTGACGAAATTTGTATGAATAGGAATTTTTATAGTTTAGAAATAAGAGTAAGCTGGTCATGGTAAAAATTCGTCGCTACACCATATTTTAAAAACCGAGGTTTTAATTATAGAGTACCATATAAACATTCTCGCGGTGACGTTGAAGAAGGTACGCCAGTAAGCCAAACTGCTCATTTTATTTGATAATTTAGAGCGTTTATGAGCTCAGATTGATGTTCGAAATATATTCTTGCAAATGTTCAAGGTAGGCTTTAACGTGTGTGTCTGACGTTATGTAACTTCAGTTGTGTTTCCGTTTTCATCCACTTTAGGCGGGAACTTCTGCCCTACGTTACCCATACCGCGCAATTCAGTACACGTTTCGGGAAGTCTTACCCAGTCCAAAAGAGACGAAGGTGTTATTTTCCAGTGTAAGGAGGGATTTGTCAACGTAGGTGGTGACGTGATTAGAACATGCTCAGTAATGAAAGTATGGTCTGGTTCAGCGCTAATATGTAAAGGTGAGTAACAGCGCATGAGCAATTCAGCGCGGGTGCTTATTTTTTCAGAAACTAGCAGTAGTACATTCCTCCCTCAGCGTAAACTGCTGAGCCAAATGCCACGAGTTACATAGGCATTCCAAGGTCGAAAATTGCGTTTTAGGGGTCATTGTTGGATAGGGTAGACTTTCTCCAATTATTACCTTTGACCAGAGCTATAAGTGTCATGATTTTATTACAGATCAATAATTGTCCCCGTTATCGCTGCCAGATATTCGCTGAAATCAAGGCTGTTGTAGATTTAGTACTCGTGCCAATTGTTCAATATTAAGAATAACCAGGTAATTTTTCAACGTTGAGAAATGACCCCTTTGTCTTGTTTCACACGGTAGAATTTAACGCCGATTGGCATTGTTTAGGTTAGAAAAAGAACGTTCACAGGGATTTCAATTGTTGATAGGAAACACTGGTTACTTTTTGTCGTTTTCATTTGCACATCCAATCCTACTTAACGCTAAAACTCAAATTGAATACGGAGAAGTCGGGGTGGACTACTTTTCACGTGTGCAATTTAGAATCTAATGCATTCTCTTCCAACCAGTCACTATTTTGCGGGAGCCCTTGTTGTGACATATATTGTGGCATATTATAGCTCGGGCGACAATTTCTGTCAAGTGCGATAATGCGTAGCAAGTGCTCCCTTACTATTATATGAACATTCACGATTGTAGTGCAACTTTTTCATTGATGTGACAAACGTATTTTTACATCAAATCAAGCCGACTGCAGGTCGCCAGTTGTACCAGATGGAAATGCAAGTGTTGTGCACACAGCAGCGGGGGAGACGCCCGGGCAGGTGTTTCTCTCAGGAAGTGAAATACTGCTGGCCTGCTGGGAAGGATACTTCCCCGTATCTGGCAACCAAACACGGCTATGCATGGAGAACGGATCCTGGACTGGCGAACCCTTGATGTGTGAAAGTAAGCTATTCTTACTTAAAGGTCTATAGATTTAGAATTAAGGAGACGAAAATGGTTCCTTTCCAGTAGGCCCTAGTGTTGCACTGCGCAACTTGCGTCGTCTGACCTGACTCACGGAAAGCGATTGTCGTTTGAAGTAAATTTTGGGTGTAAACACGTTGCACCTCAGTCATCCGGAAGTAGTTTGAGAAACACGTTTGAATGCACCACAGTATCCATCGTAACAGAGGTAACGGAAGGAGTTACTTTTCATCGTAGTCTTGCAAGAATATATCGGTGGTTTACTAAACATTTTAGATTATTACTAAAATTTGCAATTCTGGTTACTGAGGGGAATTCAGGCTTTTTAAATTTTGAATGAAATTAAAACCTTTTCTTCTGTGTGTTTGACTGTTAATGTGGCGTCTACGCAGACATCCATGTGTTTTTCCATTGAACGCTGCTCTGTTCAATTTTTGCTCGTTTTGGCCGATTTTTCTATATTTTTGTTCACTGTAGAGGTATATAGTTTTCATTTTTTCTATTGGAGGGCTGGTAAGGAACTGACTATGATATGTTCGTAACATCCGAATAACGTTAGTTACTGTGTACGAACAATCTTCTTTCAAAATCCATTTATAGGACTTTAGTTCACTGAGAAGGCTCAGACATTTGTTCTTCTTCATCCAAAAATACAAGACACCTGCCTCCCGTTCAGTAACGCTAGGATCTCGCTAAAAAGCAAGACCTCGTGAGATTACGTGAGATATGGCCGTGTAGTTTAAATGAGAACACACGACTTAGGCTAGATTTTAGCTAGGTCCTAGCGTAGGTCATAGCGTTACTGAACGCACGCCTGCTCTTGTCCACCGATAGGATCTCAAGATCCGGGTCAGAAGTCAAATCATGAATTGCTTTCCCTTCTTCTTAGCTTAGACGACAACTAATTCATGCGAGCCCCCCATTAGGCGAAGTGGGCCAAAAAGGTCCCCCTGTGAAAACAAAAAGTCCGAGACAAAAGTCCACTAAACAAGCACAAACGCTCAATTCATAGTAGTGCACCCGTTTTTTTTTATTTTTTTTAGTCCGCCGGCTATNCACTCACGGGGCTTCAGCATCCACACACTTTTTGTCAGTTAGTTGACCCTGTTGACCGCAATTGTCCACGAATATAGTAACCTTAGGTCTTTTGGGAATTTGTGGCCACCTGTCGAAGACTTGCACCAGGAAAATTAGCAGTAATAAGGCTTAGCGCGACGACGTATTTTGATAAAAATTCCATCTTTTACCAGTTGTTTACATGTAGAAAGCCACGCATGCGCAATTCAATCACCACTAGTACAGCAGCGACACCGCGAGGAGAATTCTCCGAATAGCCCCATTAGTAGGCAACACGTAGCCCCTCGGTAGGCCGGTTAGGGGCTACAATACTTCCCATCGCTTTCTTTACGAATTTCGTCCCGTGTATTTTAAACGGGCGGTAGTCCAAATCCGGTCACCGCCTTTAGGAGTTTTCACCTTGTCAAAAACACATTCCACACTTAAAACTATCATTGAAAAAAGCGCTTACTTTCTTCAATGGTCCTTTCTACTTCTACCCATATCTTCGATGAAGCTTAGTTACAAGAAAATAAGGTGACTTTCAGGGGCGGATCCAGGATTTTGAGTTGGGGGGCAGAACACAGGAATAACCAGAATTTCGGCAGATGCTCGCGCCCAGCCTCACATGTGGGGATGCAGGGCCTCGAATTTTAGGGTTTGCGTACCTGATGACTAAAAAAACGGTGAACGGGTTTCTTCAGGGCCTATGCATCGATTATTCACCCCCCCTGGTTGCGCGCATGTGCTAGTCAGCAATTCACACGCAAACTTCCCAATGGTATCTGGTAGAATTTTAGGGGGGCCATGGCCCCCTTGGCCCATCCATAAATCCGCCACTGACTTTGGCGAAGAATTCCAACTCCACTTTTTTGGTCACCGTTAACTTTTTCACCATACCTGCGAAAACCACAAAGTGATTCAACTGAGTCGCGTGAGTTAGGCAAAGACTAGCGCGAGACTGAGCCAAGCGAGTGACACTGGCGCGACACTTGCAAAATAGCATGAGAAGGTATCAGATGAAATTTGTAAGATTTGTGTTCCTTGGACTTTTTATTCGTCAACCTGCATGATTGCACATAACTTCCTCAAAATGGCACCCGGTAAGAGAAATTCAAGCAAACCGCGACAGGTTTTCATCGATTTGTTCAAATTATCTTGACTGAATCGGTCTCCAGACTTTGGTATGTGCTAATTATAACTCCATGTGCATGTTTCATTTGATTTTATTTCCTGTATTTTGAAATTCGTAACTTTTTGTGGTGATGTACTATCGCCCCTGTATGCCTGCGGCATCCAGGGCGATGTAATTGCCTACAATTACGCTCCTCAACCTGATCAACCATTTTAAAACCAGAATAACTATCCAGTATCTATGCCGCGATAGACTGTCTGAACAATTGCGCTCAGTGTTCAGAACTGTCCATAGCGGCACATCGTTTAACATTTTAACTACCTAAACAAGAGAATTTTTAAGTTCTCTTAAATGATTTAATATGTCACTTGAGCCCGAGTATTGTCGAAGGGATTTCCCGCCGTTTGACTCATTCTCGACAATCGTTAACGACATGTCGCATTTGCTTGGTTAAGTCAGAAATGGCTGACAAAACTTTTTCAGTTATTCCGACTCAAGTCCAGTATAGATTCACAATTTTCTCCACACTTACTGGCAATATTGACAAATCCGAAGGTTACTTAGGTACTCCTCATTTTTCTTTTGTAGCTGTGACGTGTCTCGCGCCGATCTACGACAACTCCACGACGAAAAAGGTATACTCAGACGGAAGTACGTATGGATGCGCAGTGGTGTTTGCCTGTTTGCGATGGGATAACCTTGTATTAACAGGACACCTCCTGCGATGGTGTCAAGCAGATGGCACGTGGAGTGGTGAAATGCCAATCTGTGGAGGTAATTCCCATAGGACTGAGACAAGTGCACCTCGTGCGTGGTTGCGCAAACGTGTTCACGTGCATGTACATGAGTGTAAGGAACGCGCCTCGCGTCATCTTGTGACGAGTCATCTCTGACACGTGACAAGTCATTTCTGACACGCCGACGCGGTCGGCAAGTGGTCGAACAGGTGCTGATGTTCTTAAAAGTGCCAACCAGTGTTAAGGTTATAGTAGCCTGTTGGTTTACGAAGTCCTCATAGGTTGCATTATTTTCACTGTCCACTTTTCACTACTTGGAAGTCCTCGACTTTCATTCAAAACTTGCTCAATTCTTTCCTGTCTTGCCATTTCCGAAAATTGTAGATTATGGTTGTTTCAAATGATGTTGATTGTGTATGTAAACTTCCCCTTATTGGTCAGTGGAAAGGTAGGTGATCGTCAGATGTTGTCTGGTCAGATGTGCTCTCAGTTGGCGCGTAAACCAGTGGCGGATTTAAGGGGGGGCAAGGGAGCCATGGACCCCCTAAAATTCTTCCAGANCGGCAAGTGGTCGAACAGGTGCTGATGTTCTTAAAAGTGCCAACCAGTGTTAAGGTTATAGTAGCCTGTTGGTTTACGAAGTCCTCATAGGTTGCATTATTTTCACTGTCCACTTTTCACTACTTGGAAGTCCTCGACTTTCATTCAAAACTTGCTCAATTCTTTCCTGTCTTGCCATTTCCGAAAATTGTAGATTATGGTTGTTTCAAATGATGTTGATTGTGTATGTAAACTTCCCCTTATTGGTCAGTGGAAAGGTAGGTGATCGTTTTGGTTGGTCAGATGTTGTCTGGTCAGATGTGCTCTCAGTTGGCGCGTAAACCAGTGACGGATTTAAGGGGGGGGGGCAAGGGAGCCATGGACCCCCTAAAATTCTTCCAGATTCCATTTGGCAGTACCGGGGTGCGAATGTCTAACGGGCAAAATCCTGACTAATACTCTGCCCCTGCCCCCCTAACTCAAAATCCTGGATCCGCCCCTGTGAACTGGGACCGACATCAGAGCATACGTCATCACTGAACAGGCCACAACGTCTTATTGGTAAAACACAAATGGGTTGGTACTTGACATGTTAAGAAATTACTTTTCAAGTCAATTCTGACTTACCTAATTGTCGGCGGAGTCTAAACGACTCGTCAAACGGTGACCCTAGGCGCGTTCCATGTGAGAATCGATTCTTCAAAAGTTTTATTGTGGCTTCCAAGTGTTTTTAAGCTTGTCACTGACGAGATTTCTGGTCTGCGCTCACCGACTTAAAAAAACGTCCACACGCATCAATTTCACTCAAAGCGCTAAATTAGAAAGGCTGCACAAAGGCACGTAAGCATGTACACAAGCAAGGTTTGAATCGCTGGCACTTGCCAAGCGATGAGTAAAAACAATCCTGCATCATTATTGCTCGTCTACGGTGGATTTTTTCAGTGAGCAACTAAAACAAATACCGCACCACCGATTCGATGTTCAAAAAACAGATACCAGAAACCAATGTATTTTTGGCCTTATGTTGTGATTTTCCCTGAAACAGCGGACTTATTTGTCCAAAGGCATACCAAAGGTTACGTAAGCCCTCATCGACAAGTGTGTGTATTTAGCCAAATACCTAGTCAGTATTGTGAAAGTGGAAAGCCTGTAGAATTTGTTATTTGACTGTTTTGACCAATTGGCAGTTAATTGGGTCACGTGACCATGACTTTTTAGTTAAGTTTTAGTAAAGGTTCGTGCATCGATATTAAAACCACAACATTAACAACGTGACCAAATTTTGTTTGAAACGTTCAAGATGAAATCTCAAACACACAGTTAGAGTTTCTTAATTAACATTTCTATTTCGTTTCATGCAACCTTTGAGTTTTTCGTGCAAATCCCAAAAGTCAAAATTTTTGATAGCCCTTCATATAAAAGTGGAACATTTACTAAGCAACTTCTAAAAGTGTTATGACGAACAGTGCATACAGTGTAGTATCTGGAAGTTCCACGTGAATCTGATCGCTCATATTATTGTGACTTTGTATGTCAGTTAGTTATCGTTGATTTAGTTGAGCTATTCTGACAAGCGGAATTAGAATTTAGTGACTGATTTGGGCCACCCGTCATTTATAAATCATAACTGATATCTGCTAGTAGAACGCATCAGCACCTCAATCTGATATGGTCAAAAGCTTTGAGCAGGCGCACTGCGAGCTATCAAACAATGGATAGACAAGCAGCAACATGCTACACACATCTACAAAGCCACTAACGCGCAATTAAATACACACCATATAAGCCTAAATCAACGCGCAAACAGGTTAACCGGAAGTCTAACTGTTGACTGGCTTGGGATGTTACTTTTTTCAAACGGACACAACGGGACGCATATAGTGTTTACTGATGAGGATAATGTTCTTAAAGGGACATAGTCGGTTTTACTACCGAAAAACGCATTATTATTGTTAGATGGGACAAAGTTCTTAAAACGATATCAAACCGGGTTTAGGCATATAAACACATAATAAAACCGACCTTTTCATTCAATTATCTGATAAAAAACAATGCTCTTTAATCCTCGACAACCCTCCAAAGTTTGGAGGGAATTTTGAAAACTTTTTTCAAAGACTGATAAACGGACAAGCGTGACCTACGCTTTCCGCGAATAACATGGAAACTGTGACGAAAGACCACCCACCAAGAACCATAATATCCAATCTGTTGTATAGGGAGTATGGAATTTTTGGTGATTCCTGCTTCAGTCAATCTAGATTCACGCCACTGATGCTTTACCATGTGACAGAAAGGGGATTGGTGGAAATAGTCAAAACAGGGTTTACTATACTTTTGAAGTTATTAAATTTGATTAGAGGTGTACAAGAAAACTCTTTGTGTTCTTTAGTTTCATTACAAGTTTTCGCCGTTGTCTGCCAGCCATTTGCCAAAATCAATGCGGCGCTGGGGCTAATCTCAGAAGACCACTTTCTCGCCTATAATGTAGCTTTAAAATCGACATTACACCTATACGCACATCAATACAAAGCCATGAGAATACGGTTTTTGACCTTTTCTTCTGATTGGTAGGCACAATGTTTATCCTTTTAGGCACAATGCACACGTTCCACCACGGTGACAGCCGCTATATGTTCGTAACTAGTCTTCACTTGAATTGGGACGACGCGAGACATCTTTGTGCTGTGAACAACATGAGTTTGGCCACTCCAGAAGACGCCAGTGAAACCTCCTGGATCAGCTCTGTTCAAGCTACACTGGTACGGTTTTATCTTGTTTTGCTATGGCTAACTTTGTTATGACTGTCCCGGATAGAATTTTTTTAGTCCTGGGGGTAGGAAACCGCGTTGCTTTGGCCTCGTTTTACAAATGCCCAGCTGATTCTATGAATAGTGTTGGAAACGGAAACTTCCCAATTGTATCCAACATTCCACAGACGGATAAGATTCAAGTATGGTTGTGTAATCCGGACTGTCCTACTGCCATATACATTCTTGAGATTTTTCATCTCAACGGCAAAAATCAAAGGGTACGATTGCTTTCATTGTCAAAGTAATTGAGGCATGGTAAGAGACATGAGTTAGGGCAATGCATGCTTGCTTAGTGCTTAGATATGGAAGCTCATTGTACTTTCGATAGAATAACTTTATTAGAAAGTCACGTTCAACGATTTCCAGGGACCTGCTCCATTTTGGATCGGCGTACACGACCAACACATCGAAGGGGTTTACCAGCGGCCTGACGGGACTAATTTGACGTATACTGGTAAGTCACTACAGCCCAGGGTAGCGTTCCGTAGACCAAATATCTTATGATACTAGTGAGATCACGCAAGACCACGCAAAATTACGCCACAAGTGCATGGTTAATGTATGCTGAGTTGCTGTGATCGATTTGAAAAAATGGAGTTTTGAGTAAAGGATTGTAGTTGTGATAAGTTTCTTAAGAGATCTGGTGAACGATAAGTTTTAATTGATCTGTTGTTTCTGTTGTGCTAACAAATAAAAATTTTAAAGCCCAATGTTGTGATGACAAACGTTAAGTGCGTGCGGATCAAGGGGTAGTAAATCGTTTTCATTTTGATTAAAGGTAGATATTTTTGGAGTTTATAGAGTACGCCTCAGGTTTGTACAATTTTTGTTCCCACTAGAATAATAAGTTCAGACCAGGGTAAAGAATCATCAAACGCTATTCCCAGATACTTAAATGTTTTAACGAAAGTTAGGTTTTGAATATTTATTGTAAGCTTGGGTATTGAATTCTGAGGCATTTTTGAGAGAAGTATAATACCATATATTTAATTTTGATGACATTTAATGACAATATGTTGATTGATATCCATTTGAATATGTCTGTCTGATAGCTTATTCTTAATTCCAATTTTCTGTTCGTTGTTTTTTTAGACGAAGCTGTGTGTATAAGATAGGTATCCTCAGCATAAGAGTCACAGGAGAGGTGGATATGTCGAAGTCATTTATGTAAATAATAAAAAGGAGGAGTAGGTCCTTGTGGTACACGTGTTATGATAGTTGATTTTTGGAAGGGTTAAAGAAAACATAATACGATCGATTGGTTAAATAATTTTTGAAGAATGTGAGTTCGACTCCTGTTATACCATAAAAAAAGTTTATCTAGCAAGTTTCAGTGATGTATTATGTCAAAAGCTTTTAAAACTTCTACAAAAAAGATGGTTGTTGAGTTTATCCCCTTGTTCAGCTGTTCATTAATTCTGTCAGCTAGTTCGAATGTTCCAAATTCAGTAGATCATATACTTTCTAAAAATCACATTGATGTTCATATAACAGATTGTTTGTAGAAAGGTAGTCAAAAAGCTGGTCATAGGAATTTTTTTTCAAATAATCTGTAGAAGACAGGAAGAAGAGAGATAGGCCTGTAGTTGTTAATATTATGTTCATCAAGGTAATTTCCTTTGTACGGAAGCACAACTTTGACAGTTGAACTTCCACGAATATTACGGCAAATTTTGTTTGTTCGGATTATGAACTGCCAATAAAGTCTGCCCACTTGTTAGCCAGTATTAATCGGCCATTTTGACAAGAAAATGACAAAATCCCTTTATTAACTGTCACATAGCTCGTGAACATGCAAGACATACTTTCTCCTTTTAGGATTTTCCGACCAGCAACCTAATGAAAATGGCATTGAAAACAATTGCGCTGTTATGTCAAGTGGCCTAGCTCATTGGTTTGCTCATCCGTGTGACCATGAACTCAAGTTCGTATGCAAAAAAGGTAAGTCTGAAAAACGCATTTATTTCCCATCAGAAATTGGAAATATTGAAACGTTACTTCGTTTGTATTTTGGGGATGAAGTCTACTCTTCAGAATTGTGCTATTTACAAACTCAACTTTTTATCCACAAAATGACACTCATTCAGCATACCAGCTGCAGCTCATTCTACGGTTATGACTAGTATCCTGGTTATAAATGAACTTAGTATCGGGATGCCTACAAAGGTTAGGCTGCTTATAAGATTCTCTGTACAAATTACCCACCTCCCACACTTTTCAGGTAACGTGACGCACTACCGTCAGCACGGTGATAACGAGTATATTTTCGTCGAGTCACCCAAGCTTAATTGGATAGAGGCTGAGGAAGACTGCGCACATAGGGACATGGCTTTGGCAACTGTAGAAAGTGACTCGGAAATCACGTGGCTGTCAAACGAAACGATTACACTGGTTCGTTGATTTTGTTCATCCCTGTTCTTTTCTGTTCGAAATGCTGTGTTATATTAAAGGTTGTCGAACCCGGATTTGACATAATAACGGATAACAACTACGACGTGTTCATTTAAATCTTTAAAACGTAAAGTTTGGAGCACATAACTGATATCCGAGGACATTGTCAACGTTGGAAAAACTTTGTCGCAAGCGTCGCTCAATTCATAGTCCCCGTCTAACAGTGACTGTTGCGGAAATTCGTAGGGTGCTTTGCCGTGTTTACGTGCGTTATTTAATAGACTGATGAGATTTTGGTGACCGGATAATATAATTGTATTTTTACTGACTAATTTCTAGGGTATCTATTGGCCATGGATGGGGTTTCACGACCAAAATATTGAAGGACTTTTCCAGCGACCTGATGGGACAGATGTAACTTACTACAGTAAGTGTCAGAGCATTTTGTGCAAAAAATATCGTCTGGTACTCGTGGCCTCTATGTTGTAGATACAACGCTGTCGAAAGTAGAAACGTGGAGAGGCTGCAGTTGTATAAAAATATGCAAACTCACTTGTAGGGGATGATTTCGAACTTACCTCCCGTGTACAGTAAACTATTACTTAAGAACACAAGCGCGAAGGGCACCTCATTCGCTGACGAATTCTCATTACAGTCGGCTGTAGCGTTCGAACTCGTCCCCTTGTGAGTTTGCATATTCTTAACATGATATCAGGAAACAGTGAACAATGTATTTCATCAGGCTGTAGTTGCCTTGTAGGTATTTGGCATCAGACAAAAAGTTTTCTTAAAAGCATATTTGCATAAGAAACTTTTCCATATGATATAATGACACAAATAAAAGCACATGGCCTTCCAAGTACAAATTCTGCTCACAAAAGGACTTTAACATATCTCGTGAATAGCCTAAGAAAAATTCAGTAAAATTTAATCTGATCACTTCATGCATTATTATTCTTAAGGTGAGATAAACAGTTATTTATATATTTATATTTCAGAATGGGTGTCATAAGCGTGTTTTTCAATAGTCAGTAAATGACTGAATTCCTTTAACTGGCCAATCGCAAAAGGATAAGCGCATAATGCAAACTATATTTCACAATTCCGTTTCATTTGTCGGATATTCCGGTAATGATTACCAGCGACTCCTAAGTCACGTAATCACGGGGTAATCAACAACTGGTCGGACTTCAAAACCACTTGCCCGGACTTTAAAACCAGTCGGCTGGACTGTAAAACCAAATGTCCGGTGATCAAATATGTTGTCCGGACTTCAAAACGCGATGGCCTCACCCAAAAAACTAGTTGGCTGGACCCAAAACACTATAGCCGGTGTTATAAACCAGATGGCCGGTGATTAAACACGACGGCCGGTCTTCCTCAGAGATTCACTTTGAATGTCTCGAAGGATTCAAGTGACATCTCGTGTTTGTTTTTCGTACCCCTTTGTTTGTTTTGTTCAAAATCGGCAATTTGTTCGGTCATTGTGTTTAAGCACGGGCCAACCCGATTTAGGTCCGGCCAACCAGTTTTTGGGTACGGCCATCTGGTTTAGATGTACCGGACATCGCGTTTTGAGGTACGACTGCCAACTTAGAACACCAGGGGGTTGTCTTTTGCAGTCCGGGCAGCTGATTTTGAGGTCCTGGCAAATGGTTTTGAAGTCCGACCAATTGTTGCTTCTCCTTTGGTAATGTACAGAGATAATCACAATCGACTATTGTTAATCAATTGGCAGATTTTTTGCTTCGAATTTCGCAAACCTCGCTCCTAAAATATAGACGATTTCTTCAATCGTACATTTGATAAGCCGTGACTAGGTAACGATTTGATTCCCTATTGGAATTAATTGATTTCTTGTGATTTTTCTCAACTGAAAAAGCCCCTATGCGACAGCACCCAGAATATACGTCTTCGGTATCCTCGTTTTAAGGGAGCAAATCCTTATTATGGCCCTGATAGCTGTGTACCGGAGCCGTTTTTATATTTAGTCGAAGGAGGTCTGGACCCCTTCCCGTCCTCCAATTCGCCTATGGTTCATCAACCAATTAGCTTATTTTTGTGTTTCAGACTTTGCTACGGGTGAACCAAACGGTGGTTTAATGGAAAATTGCGGGTTCCTCATTTCGTTTACGTTGGCGTTGGCTGATTTGAGTTGTGTAGCAAGAACATCCTTCATTTGCAAAAGTAAGTCGGCCATCATGAACTGCAGTGCTGTAGTGGTAAAATTAGAGGTAAGTATGCGCCCAAAGCCCAGCGTATCACCTTGGGCACTGAACGTAACTTTACGGTGTGTGGGCGCTACATTCAAATGCCAAAAGGTGGTTGGTTGCGCCTACGTGCTCCTACGCCCCACTACAGCACTGATGCAGTGTAAGTGTTGGTTAGGTCTTGTATCCAACATATATGCCGAAGAGCTGAAGGATGAACGTGCGCACCTTTGGAAAACGCCACAACGTTATGAACAAATTACCTTCCTGCGGTATTTTTGACCCGAATTACTGCTTACACTGAGCTTTCGGAAATTATGGCATTAAAATTCATTAAAGCATTGAAATTACTTTTTTTGAAAATGGGGGTACATCAGTTGCTCGTGTTCGACCTTAGGAGCCGACGATGACTTGACTACTTCACGTCTTGATAAGGTGTTGAACCTCGGAGACGATTTTTATCTTTTACACAATGTTTTTTACAGCAACAGCGTATTATCTAAAATGACTTATTCTTATTGACATAAGCAAGAAATTTAATTTCGGGCCTCAAAATGGAGCCCACTATAATAGTATAAAAAGCTCCTTGGAAGGCGTCCGAAGAGCGGGTCGTCCATATTAATATAGGGGTCTGCCCGAAGAGCGGGGTGAACTAAATTTTTATATGGGCCCCGCCCGAAGAACGGGACACTTATGTTTGTATAGGGGGTCCCGCCAGAAGGTGGCCGAAGAGACATACTTATAACTTCATCAGGACAAATCAGTTTTTCAATTCACTTTGGAAAAGTTTGCTGTTCATTTTGAACGCTGAATTTCTAAAAGCCAACAAGCCATGAACGCCACACGAACAAGTTATCTTGTGTTTACATAACATATAGTTTATAATCAGTATCAATAATCATAAAACAAAAATAATCGAATACTGGAACCATTTTGTTGGATCAGAAACCACGAAAAATATTTCGATGCTAGACCGCTGCAATTGGGAAATCTCAAATTTGTTTTTTGAAGTGATAGCGTTGTGGAACTTTTGTACAGCCAGATCTTTCAATTGATCGGCTGTGACTGTATGCTCTGAGAACAGGAAACATTTGCTGTCCTTACTCCGCCAGGTTACCAACAGTACAGTCATAGATTTTATAGTATCTTAGGTACAGTTACCAAATCTTGCACACATTCACTATGATTTGGGTCCCAACTGGCAGGTGAATTGTTTAATTCGTTTGTAATACGTTCAAGGAATACTTGGCAAAATGAGGAGGCCAATAGAAGGGGATCTACTATTTGACAATTTTCAACACACCCTTCTATTTTGAAATTTTCATTATTTATGTCAGTCTTGACACCAGTGTCGATAGTTCTTAATACAGTGAATATCCATACTTGCCGTTTGCGAAACAGTTTCAAAAGCAATCCCGTGGTGGTCGATACCCCAGCCTAAGAGCTACTCAGATTCAAGACAATTGTTTCTTTACTAGCAAACGTTGCCTGTGTAAAACTGGCTGCGAAATGTATAGAGTACTGAGCGCAAATATTCCCTTTCTTTTCCCGCCATACGAACTAGATGTAAATTTACATTTACACCCGATGTAGACTTGCCTATAGTGTATATTTACATATGGGTGTAAAAGTGTTGTGTTTAACCTTGGCGGAGTTACGAAAGCCAGTGTTTTCCTGTTCTCAGTGCGGGTTCTGTTTCAACAACATGGTCCCAGTATTCGATTATTTTTTGATGTGTGATTATTGATGATTATATTGTGATATAGCTTGGCCGAGTCGCGTTCATGACGTGTAGCAGCAGCATGACCAGCAGAAGCAGCAGCAGCAGCAACAACAGGAGCACCAACAGAAGGAGAAGGAGCAGCAGCAGCAACAGCTGCAGCAGCAGCAAGAGCAGCAGCAGCAGCAAGAGCAACAGCTGACTTGTGAATAATTAATTAGCTGTCATGATGCGCCGCCCGTACTGCGCTATTGACCAATTTTGCTGTACACCACGTGCAATGACTAAATAAAGACTGCTACGATTGCAACTTTACAACATTATATAAACCACTCGATTCCAAACTTTCGTGCGACAGACTTCCGACCGTCTTGCGATTTAACCAATGGGCTATACCTAACCAACTTTCCGTCCCAGATCGTATACCTGTTGTTTGGCGAACGTGACAACAAACGGTAGAGAGTATCGTATTTCCAGGGCTGGTCTGAGTAGTTACCGTCGACGGCTTTTTCCTTTGGTGATTCCAATTAATATCATGTGTTTTTGACAGGAGTGCATTGTATGCCTTTAAACGCGACCAATGTCACCGAACTGATCTCTTTTACTGGCAATACACTGGGAGATGAAGTCCATATGAGTTGTCGGGTAGGTTACCACCAAGTGGCGGGAAATTTGACGCGAAGGTGCTTACATAACAACACGTGGAGTGGTAAAGAACTTACGTGTAATGGTGAGTATGTTCAAATATTTCGGTGTTTTTCTTTATTAATTTCACGACAGTACTCAGGTAGAGTTAAAATCTAATTCTGATTCGGTGTTCCAATCTACTTGCAAACTGTTCATTGTTTGAGAGCCTAGGGAATGTAAACAGTTAGGATGATGCTTATTACTGAAACTGTGTCACAAATAACTCGTACATTAATTAGGCTCAACACACCCCGTTGCTCACTATTGACTCGCCTGAAATTGCGTCTTAACTGACGTTGGAATGCTGAAGTGCCATTTCTTTGATGAATCATGCGCGGTATGTGGATGGAAAGATTTCGTTATCATAAGATTCTGACAACGTGGAGACGGACACAGAACACAGATTAGACCGACAGAGGACTGTAATTCTACTGACCCAGTGTTGAAGAAGGCAGTGTTAGAGTGAACCACTACCAGCCGAAACATTGCTGGATTCTTCCTATGACGTAGTAGAACATCACATGGCAAAATTCCATCAGGTTTTTGAAATCTGATAATTAAACTTAAATCAGTTTTATAGTAACTATAATGTAGTACGAAATTTATTACAGGGTGTTGATATTGTGCAATGACAAGCGGGTGATGTGTTTTAATTTTTTCATCCCGGGGATTAGAGAAAACCAGGGGCAATGTAAGAGTCGAGTTTTCATTACCAATGTCTTGGATCACATCATTGGTGTTGACCCTTCATGAAATTAAATGTGATTGTTCACTGACACAAAATCACGCTGGGAGCGAGTCTAAATTTTACGCGTTGGAAATCCACGAATTTGGGATTCCAAAATGAGCTTCTCTTCCCTGTAAGAGGTACGGGGTTGCCGTTGCACATTCCAAATGCATACCAACGCAATTGGTACGTACCCAGTATTTGGGCAACCGGGAAAATGGACAACTGGAAAAGAAAAACTTTCACACCCAAAGTAATACCGATTGACTTATCATCCCCAAGACTCTATCATGTTCTAAATCACCATCATTTTGCCGCCGAATCCCACTACCACTTTTGCTTGCCCACCAAAGACGATGCCTGGAAGTATCCCAGTTACCTACTTACTCAAGACAATGTCACAAAACAAATCCAAAATACTATGCCACGACGCTCCCTAAAAGGGCCAGGTACTAGTATAACGAGATGACGAAAGTTGCCACTCAATTAATTGACTGCACGTCCCCACCAACCTCCCTACGTGTCAACGTCTGGGTAGTTAATAGGAATTTGCTAGGTATTCCTTCATATCTGGAATCATTCAAGACTGATTCAATAAGTGCACGGAGGACTTTAAAGATTTATCTTAACTCAGTGCGCTAGAGTAACTTATACTTCTAAGCGTGTCTATGGTGGAATTATGTGATCCTCTTTAGTGAGCTCTTTTCGTCATATTGCAAAATTGCGGATTAAATATCAATTCCAGTGCTGCCATTACAACGTAGAAATGTTCGAGAGAAAAACTTTAGCAGTGACCAACTTGCTTCAGATGACCACAAGACTTCATTTATACGTTATTTTTTTACTGGACAAACTGTGCTTATTGCTAAAGTAAAACTTGATGAATGTGGTTACCGAGATAACACATTGGGCTAGTCAATTAAACTTAATAATATTAAGTTCTTTTTTCGTATTTCAGCGTCACTTGTACGTTACCAGAACGGACTCAACCATTATGCGTTCGTGAGATCACCAGTTCTTGGCTGGTCTGAAGCGCAAGAACACTGCGCAGCTAACGACATGAATTTGGCCACTGTAGAGAACGAGGATGAACTCATTTGGATGTCAACCAAAACCACCGAACTGGTAAAATATCTACCAAATTGTGTCGAAGAGCTTTTGTGTTGTCGTACTTAGTCATCGGATTATCTTATGTTTTAATGGGCCCACACATAAATGTTTGGACGCACCCGGTGTCTGTTGTCGGGCGTCCACTGCTGTATTCCCTAAACTCCTTGCAGGATGTCAATGAGATTTAGCAGATGTGTACCTGACGACAGATGATAAAGAGTTTCGGACAGATCCGACTATTGTTTTGCCCCCTAGTTGCTATTATTTTTTTACGTTTGCTACGGTATCTTTGGAGTTTCTTGATGTATTTTCATGAAATTTGGCAAAAACAGTTTATATTAAAGAGGCATGGAATGCGAAGTATCGCAAAAAATATTTCAAAAACAATTTCTGGCGCCAGTACCATCTCGCAACTTCTACTACAGAGTAATTCACTTTCCTTTCTAGAAAAAATCACAAAGAACGCGCTAACGAAAAACTCTGTAGCCACCACTGATGACACATGCGCTCACAATCATTTGACAAACAGCTGACTGACAAGATTAATATTAACTTTAGATTGTCATGTGTGATTGCACTACGAACTTGAGGTCGACAGCACAGTGTGAGGCAAGCCAGTGAAGCAAGCAATTCTCCAAAAATAACTTCAAGTGCATTTTACATTATATTTGAGTACTGAGATACCTAAACAGTTGGGACTTACGTACATTACCTCTTCTCAAATTTCACATTTTACATATAAGGGAAATGCGTTAGGTCTTTGTCTTGCCTTACCAATTTAGGAGTCGTGCTTTGACTTGTGGGAGTCACGAGCATTTGACAGATCGTTTTTCTTTGAAATTTGAAAAATGCTTTGACATCAGCAGAAATTCAAAATCTTTACGAACAAGCAAAAATAATGCCTGACGAACAGCCTGATCTCTGTTTCAGTGGCAGAGAACCACTCTGAATATTCCAATTTAGTATGTTTTTCGCCTTGCGGACTTCTTTAAGGAAAGCGTCGACGACGCCTTCCCATTTTCGGATTTGACGTTTTCTGCGCCACCCCACCCAATAACATTTTTTTTTAATTTTCGAATCCGTTTTGGCATCCACTTCTCTACCCGCCAAACCACTCTAAGGATCATCATGAAACTTGGCAGCTGTGATCCTAATGAGAACTGACTCCGACGGCAGACATTGACTTTCAGACGGGTTCAACTATTCTGGTTCCCTTTGTAGCGATTTTGGTTTCTGCGTCTGCGGTTGTATCTTCTTAAGCATTTCTTTTAAAATTTGGCAGATGTGTTCGCATGGAGCTTAGGAAGGATCATGACGAGTTTCAGACCAATCCGACAACCGCTGTACTCCACGTCTGTAACTTCGTAGTTCGTTTATGCATTTTCGTGCAATTTGGCATATAGCTTTCTATTTTAATAGAAGCTACTGTTGTATCATTAAAGTAGCTTCTTTCGAACTGATTCGAGATATTCTGCGCTACTTAATGGCTATTTTTGTTTTGAGTTCGTTCTTGGCATCCGCCTCTTTGTTCGCCAAACCGCTGAAAAGATCATTATGAAACTTCGCAGACGTGTTCCTGATGAGAAGTTCATGGCTGGTTTGATTTTTGGTTGGCTCTGACTGTTGTGGTGCCCTCTAAGAGTGATTTTGTCTTTTCTTGCGTCCATGGTTGTGGGCTTTAATTCTTTGCAGGATCTTCGTGAAATTTTGCAGGTGTTTTCTTTTATATGTGACATCAGCTGCTCACTTTTGGATGTTCTGAATATCGTTCTGTCCCATAGTGACAATTTCAGTTTTTACGTTGAGAAGACGATAGTACCAGTTTGAGATGGATTTTGGGTAACATAGTGGTCGTTTTTATTATTTTGGATTTTTTTGTCATCTTCCTCTGCATCCGCCTAAGCGCTCAAGGGATAATCATAGAAGTTGGTATTTGTGTTTCTACTGACAAAAGCAGAGCTGACGTGGAGTTTCAGATGGTCCACACAGAGTGGTGCCCCTAGTGACATTTGTTTTGCATCTGCGGCAGTGTCTCTCAAACCCTTGTATTATCTTTTAGAAATTTTGAGAGTGTATAACTGTTAACTTGACAACAGTTGACCTTATCCAATTACCGCTTCGCCTCCCTATGGCTACTTTTGTTTTCACGTTTGGCTCTGTATTTTTAGGGTTCCTCGATTGATTTTCATGAAATCTGTTAAATAGTTTTCTATTCGGGAAGCGACGACACCTGTCAATTTTTGGATGGATTGGACGTATTCTGCGCCATTTTTATGATAACAATAAACAGCCCCAGAAACATGCCGCTTGCAGTCCAGTCTTGGGTGCATTTCAATCTTCCTCGTTGCTCTTGTTACGGTGTTCTATGAAAAACGCTTGGGACATTTTAACTGTATACAATTTTTGTAATAAAAAATATAACTAGAACAAAATTGAATATGTTCATAAATTAAACTGATCTGCGACTTACCGTGGCAGACATCTAGGCCTCTGTAGCCATTACACCTGTTTTCAGCACGTCAGAGTTCGCTTGATCTCCACAGTGGAGCAGAGAATCCCCATGACCAGTCTATAGTTCTCGTTCAATCCCCGATTAGACCAGTAATCAGTTTTCAATTTTTTATGAGACTACATTGCAATTGTGACTGACATCGAGTGTTTTCGTAGAAATTTGCGGTTAAGAAATTACCGGATTTGTGTCGGATTATCTCAAAATTTGTACTAATATATAATTAGTTGTTAGATAGCAACAGTTCTTTTTTTCCAGGGCATGCATATGACACACGTGGGAGCTCACGACCAATACAGAGAAGGATATTTCCAGCGCCCTGACAACTCAAGTCTAACTTACTCTAGTAAGAAATTCATGACGTTATATTACTCAAAGGCCTTTCTTACGTTCACATGTCGGCAAATATCTGAGTACTAGGAATTCCAGTTTGTCAGCAAAACTTTAACACGTATTTGTTGTGGTTTCTGCCGAATAGCAATGGTCGGTTTTTAGTACTTTTGTCGATTGTGGACCAGCGCCATCTATCCTGTTAGATCTTCGCGAGACACTTGAGGCAATATAATTTAAATTTGAGTCACTTCAGCGGCAATTTGTTTTGCTAACCTGGTACCCGCGATAGATCGCAGTATACACTACTTCTGCCACGGAACCAGCAAACTATTTTACTAGTATTCCCAAATAAGGTGGCCAGCATGCACGGAAAACATTTCGCTAACGTGAACGTCAATGGTCTCGCCAAACTTGGCAAAAAGAACGCCTTACGAAAAGTATGGTAAAATCAGGGACCTGGTGCCCGTTCCGTAGACAACATAACTCGCGAAAACTCAAGATCACGCAAGTCTTCGCGAGATATCTCAATACGTGATTGTCACGTATTTCCCCGTGTGTGGGTGGGCGCAGGTTGTTACAGACCGGTGCTAATAGCTTTCGGTGCGACGATTGACTGAAGACTGGTTCGAGTTAATCCTTTATTAATCCCGACCGTACGTTCACAAGCCTACTCAAACAAAACGTCCGACGTAATGTATATTTATGCTCCAGCCAGTGCTGCGAAGCCTTGACTTGTGATGAACTTCTGAGACACGTTCAGCAACTGTTACACTCGTCGATTCAATAACCTGCTGTCTCTATAGCTGGCTCTCTATTGACTATAGCTGTAACTGCTGATTCTCTTCACTGCAACTCAACTGTGATTCTGACTAACACAAACCCGTGCTTGTGTATTTATAGCCTAATGCATTGTTCTGGAACTTTTCATCAATTCAAGCACATTCTAGAACTTTCCTGAATCTACCCAATCATTCTACAAACATATACTAGTCTCTAGAATATTCCAGACTGCATTAACCACTGTCATGCTAGAGTCTCCTAGAAAGTTCCTCACTATACTGTAGTAAACAAATGACATCATCATTGTACTGACCTCAGTCCTCTAGAAAGTTCCATACTATTCTGCAGTAAACAAATTACATCATCACTGTGCTTAACTCAGGGGTCATGCCAATCAAACAGAATAACAAAACAAAACAAAACAATACAACTAAAAATACTTTCAGACTATATTCTGACAGTGATGCATTACAAGCGAAGCTCGTGATCACACTAGCTGCGTTCGTGAGGTTGTTGCGGCTGCGGGACTCAAACCTGGTGCATAGCGTAGCCCCTGTTTGCAAAAATTTGTCTCTAGGTCTTTGTTATTGTGTATCCATTTAGGCACAGTTACGGCGGGGGAGGCGCCAGCAGTCGGTGGTGTCCGGCTTAAGCTGTCATGTGTGGATAATTCAATTCTACATCTTCGCTGTCACAATTTTGTGTTTGTTTGCTTTAGAGTTTCGTCAGGGTGAGCCTAACGGCGATGAACATGAAAATTGCTGCGCACTAAGAGTGAGGGACGATAAAGGTCTTGTGGACATATCCTGCTCCATCAGATTACAGTTTATTTGCAAAAGTAAGTCAGGTTTTAATCCTCCGACCTTTTAAGAAACAGAAACATGCAACCATAGACGATGCATTTTGCATCAATTTAGAAGGACTAGTTACATTCGATAACAACACATTCCTCTTATTCTCATGACATTGAAGAGCAGACGATTGTTTGACTGAATTCTTCAGTGTAGCTATCGGTGAAGCAGTGTCTAAAAGTTTGTCTTTATCTGGTATTACTTTTTTAAAATACTGAAAGTCCAAAAATTTCCTCTACATTCACTGTGTCATTTATACAGTGTATACCACCTTTATGGGCACAGTACTACATCTTGTAATTATTATTACTACTGTTGTTGTTATTTATTATTAGTACTAGCGCTAACCGAGGCTGGGCAATTCGGAAGCGGAGTGACGTATGGGACAATGGGACAAACAGTGCGCAATCGCCGGTTGACATCTCAGCGCCCCGCTCTGTCCACAAAGGCTCCTTCGTGAACCCCCGGTCGGTAGNTCTCCCCCCTTTCGATATCTGTTTGGCGCCTCCACTTCCGGTTTCCACTTGTTTGGTCCCCCAGGGGCACATCTGGGATCCTCTCGGTCACCCCCTTCTGCTGGCGCACAGGAGAGCAGCTGCCCTTCTATGACCCTCACCTCGCCACTGATCATGTGTGATCAGTGCTGTTGTGGTGCGTAGGCGCACGTAGGCGCAGCCAACCACCTTTTGGCATTTAAACGTAGCGCTTACGCGCCGTAAGTGTACAGTGAGGAGTAGGCGCAGCCAAACCTCTTTTTACATCTTAACCTAGCGCCTACGCACAGTAACTGATGGTATAGTGGAGCGTAGTCTTGATACAATGGCTTACGGTATCGATGCACTGCTACGCCGACTACAGCATTGTTGCCGAATATTCCGGCGCACGCGACCGTACGTCCTGGAGAATTTATTCAAAAAGCTGTTATGGAGTGACTTGACAATGATGAGCAGTCATTTTGCTCTATTCTGGGCATCTTGGACCCCAAAACGTAACCGAGGGGATCCGGGATAAAACATGGCGAGCACGAAGTCAGGCGTATTTGGGCTGATTGCCATAACGGCAATCAGAGGAAAGGGTGAGTTCGTAGAAATGGATGAGACGGTTAGAGTAGACAACCTACCAAGTGCTCTGCGACAACGGGACCTCTGCATTAAGACTCTTCCTCGCAGTACAGCTGAATGTGAACGAGGACTCCGCAAAATGGACACTCTTGATTGGTATTAGATAACTTATAGAATATTAGACGCCAGAAGGCTTCTGTTTAACGTTGGCATATCTTATTCTGATTTATATAGTATTTTTGCTTGAAGTCCGAGGATTTGGTATATCTTTTGTACATCTTTCTGATCTTGTAATTTTGTATCCTCTGTTTGGTCAGAAGTAGATTCATGGGTTATGCAATGTTTCTCTAAACGTTAGTTACAATGGCGTAGTCATTGGCAAATTCAGTTTCCCTAAAATTGTGAATCTGTATTGTGTCTTTGGCAAACCTGTTAACTACAAACAAAAACTTAGTAACTCCAAACCATGTTTTTCGAAGTTCAGAAGTACGGTATTTGATTATTGTGGTATCAAAAAGTTCATTTCCTTTCAACAGTTGGATGAAAAATGGGCATCCTTTTAGATGGGCATCCCTTTCGACGGGTATCCCTTTACCTATGATTTACGTTACTCTTTGTTTTATTGATCCTCCTGGCTGAATGTGTGTATTAATGGGTAAATTTCATTATGTTCCGCTAATAGGTTTTCGAAAAAATCGACGATCAATCAAAGGTAACGACAGTCGTGGACGGACGACTAGATGCTGACTATATGCGGCAACAAAAATGTTGCGAGCACACAAAAATTACATATTTTGCCTCTTTATAGCTCTAGTCAAAGCTAATATATTCAGTCTGTCACTCTGCCGCTAATAATCACCAAAATGCATTTTTGAGCGTGAAATCAATTGTGTCCTTTTAACCGTGTAACAATCTGCTTTCTTAGATTTTTATGTTCGCCATATGTCTACTTTGATATTAAGTGCGTGAAAAGCTCTAAAATGTGGTCACTGTAAGGTGGTGAAACGAAAATATTCAACTGAGGCGCGACATAGGACGAAGTATAAAGGAGTAAAAACACACACAAAAACTAAAACAAATAATCGCTGGGCACAAGCAGAGAACCCATTAGTTAATGCCTTTCAAGGATGCTTTAATGGGTAAATTTTGAGGAATTTAGGAACATACTAAACATGTTCATGTTATCAGCTACTCTAAATAATTAAAGAGTACAACGGTGGAAGACTACGATAAAATTCTTTAAATTGAACCTACGGAATATATGTTTAGATCACGGACTATAGTTCCCTCACGGAGAAACGATCGAAATGTTCTTTTTCGTAGTTATCCAAGAGACAGGTATATGTATGGAAGTCTAGCGGACTTTGAACCCGGTCCAGTTTGTTGCCAGCTTGCTAAGAACATTCTCCGCCGATGGCTTATAGGTAAAGCACGGAAAGCAACGGAAAAACCCTTGCGATCTTTAACGCTTGTTATCCAAAGAATAGGATTTCAGGTTCACCACCAAGTCGGTGTATAAGTCTGTTGCGTGGTGCACAGTGTCAAGTTAAAGGTCAAGAACAAAACGATCCTGGATCATCAAACAAGAACGACGATTTAACAATTTACCATAAAGGACTCTTCATATAGAGATCTACATCATGCTTTGCATCCATCATCCCAGTTCGTGAAAGCTCAACGGGGCTCTGTGGACAGATCCTAGTCTTATCCAGACGAAAGTCACGCGTCTACTATTTGGATTTATTCAACTTTAACATTTCAAGTCGAGATCCCAAACAAACTGTGTCATGTGCTTGGATTTCTGAACAGAATTGTAAGACGTGGTACGTTTAACGCACAAAAGCGGAAGTGTCTCATGTCCTCGGTACGTAAACAAGCACGTCGCTTCAGCATGCTCAACAGGCGTAACACGACATGGGAGTTGATCAGACGTCTCATAGGCTGTAGAAACAGCAACTCTGGCTCCTCAAGATTTTCGGTTGCCGTAACATCTGACGCAGAAATGCCCAGTCAGTTGTCGCAAACCGGGGAGTAGGCTCTATTGATGGATTAAAAAAGACTGAAAGTTTGAGAAGCTTACCTGCCAGAGGCAGTATATTAGTACGCCTACATGGAATTTTCATGATTTTATGATTCGAACGCCATGGATAATACTTCCGTGCTGCTTATTGTTTAACAATGGTAATGCGACACGTGATCATCGATGTTGTTGTGTAATAACTAGCGTATGAATTTTAAGCAATTGAAAATTGGTAAATAAAATGTTCATTGAACATATTTTCCGGTGGAGGACCCAATAATCCTTGTGTTGTCTCCTTAAAGCCTTGTCCCCGAGCGTCAAGATGGCGTCGATCGGTTTAGCCGTTTGAGATATGGTGAGGAGACATCCGTTCTGCGAGTGGTTGGTCGCAGACGTTCATTGGCGAGAGCGACTCAAGAACCTTCAGACACTTGATGTTCTGAATAGTTAAAAACCATCTTTGAAGTTTCTTGTCCTTACTTCTTTGATGTGATAAATTTGCGTATTTTTCAGAAACTAAATCAGATCCAAAGGCAATTTTTAACTACCGGTATTTGATGAAAATCACAGGCGTTGTGGTTGCTAACATTCCTGGTTCAGAAGCAGAAGAAACTTTTGGTTGTTTGGTGTTCGCGTACTTACTGCAAATTATGTTTTATAGAAAGCGCCATAGAAATTATTCTGCTTTTGATGATGTAGCCTATAGGCCTAAATTGTTGCATCAATACAACACAGAATCCTGCCGAGTTAATTTCCCTCACGACCAAGTCTCAAATGGCATGGAGCGAGGCTGTGTCTCCCTACAACCATTTTTGTCATATTTATACGCCNCTATGGAGACTATGACGAATTTCGGACGAATCCGACTAACGTATAGTACTGTGCCCTTTAGTGGCAATTTTAGCACGTCCGTCCCTCTATCTTCACCGGAAGACTCTTGACAGATTTTCCTAAAATTCGGCAAATGGGTTTCTAATAAGATGACAACGCCTTTCCATTTTCGGGCGGATTATATGCATTCTGTGGCGCCTAGTGACCATTTCTTAATATTTACGAGCCTTTTTTCGGCGTCTTCATCTGTTTCTGCCAAACCGCTCGAATGATCGAATGAAAATGGCTGCTATTTCTTCTGAGAAGACCGCGGTTCCGGTTCATGATAGTTTAAGTCTCCACCTTGATTGTAGGCATGGCGTCAACCGCGTTCTTCAACAAGCGCAACGTGACGTAATGAAATGACAGCATTGTTATTTCGGTCTAAGTAAAGACTACAATAATTTCATGAAACGGAGCCTACGACTGAAATTGGGATCTTCGGACGGGTCCGACGACTTTGGCATCCCGTAGAGGCAACTTCATTCTTTTTGCGTTTGTCGGTGTATTTCATTAACCCCTTATAATGCAAGATCTTTGCATCTGGTAACGTATCGCGACTTTTTGACGGTTCTGACTACCACTTGTAGCATTTTAATTTTTTTTACATTTATCTCTGTATCTTCAGAGTTCCTTTGCAAATTTTCATGAAATTTGGCAATTAGGTTTCCATTAAGGAGACGACTGCCCGTTTCCTATTTTGGTACGGATTCCTAGCTACCTAGTGGCGATTTTTAGTATTTACTAGTCTTGTTTTGGCGTCTGTCTCTTTCTCTGCCAAACCACTCTAATGTTAATGTTGAAAAGTGGCATATGTGGGCTGCTGAGAAGGCCATGACTAGGTTGTTTTTTGAACGGGTCCGAGTACTGTGGCGCTGCCTGGTGGAATGTTTCTGCACCCTAAGTCTGTTGCTGGATCTTCGTTGTGAAATATGGGCATGTGTAGTCATATGAGCGCAATAAAAGATGACGACTTCTTTCGGGCGGGCGGATCCAACTGCTTTTGTACCTCCTGGTGGCAATCTTTTTTGTTGACGTTTGTCTCTACATCTTCGGAATTTGTTGGCGGACTTTCATGAAATTAGGCAAATGGTCCTTTAATGGAGGGCGATGACGCCTTCCCATTGTCGGATGGGTTCGACGTATTCTGCGCCACCTTGTAGCCAGTTTCATGATACTATTGAACACCCCTAAAGAGTTTCGTTTTGCTGTCGTGTGCGCATTTCGACACTTCCTTGATCTTGTTTGTAGAGTTTGATGTGCTGATTCAAGTGAAACTGGGTAGCGATTTGCTGTAGTGGAATTTCCATATTGGCGCTCTGTGCAGTAATGAGAGCGCAAAAGCAACTAGCGCTTGATCTCAACCCAGATTTGTTGGACAGAAATTCAACTACCAAATAGTGGTTCATTAATCAAAAAGAAGCACTGAAGAATAAATCCCGCAGTAAGTCCCTCCAGTTCTTCCCTTATTAATTTATTTTAGCTTTTTGACAATGAGTGGGATCGAATTTCTCCAACTATATCAGTCGCAGCCCTGATTTTGCAGGATGCAGAAACTTAATTCTTTGCAGTGGGAAATGTATATGGAACATGATATCCTTCATGTATGGATATTTCAAGAGGTTTGCATTTTTCTGTAAGCCACTGGTACACCACACCGCACAGGAGTGGAAATTTGCCGACATTATGGTAGCAGGACGCTGTACCGGTTGGTTGAAACCTATTTGCTTCCACATTACATAGGAGCTTTAGGTGGCGTTGACCGTTAGTAGTTAGTGTAGTAAAGTACTAGTAGGCCTACCTGTTAGTAAACCACAAGTTCCCAAAACCGAATAGCCGGAGGAGCAGGAAATACAACGTTTTTCGAGATGTTATCACATTGTGGACATATTAACGTCATGCTTTATAGACGTCACAGTATACGTCACGTCATATTTGCATGAGGTCACCTCGTAACGAGTCATCTGAACACAGTTAGGCGCGTCCTAAGCATGTCTAGTACTGCCCAGTTTATGGAAAGCGGCTGTGACGAGTCATTTTTGACACGCTGATGCGTCAATGACGCGGTCAGCCAATGGTCGATCGCGTGTCGATGTTCTTAAAAGAACCAATCAGTGTTAAGCTTATAAGACGTGTTATCGTCCTTGATATTGTCATCAAAAATAGCGTAAAACGTTACTGGTTTACGAAGTCGTTGTTACTTCCATTATTTTCGCTGCCCAGCTTATTTTTCACAACTTAGAAGTACGCTAATTTAATTTAAAACGTGCTCAATTCTTTCGTGTTGTGTCATTCTCGTAAGCTGTCCGACATGGCANAGTTAGGCGCGTCCTAAGCATGTCTAGTACTGCCCAGTTTATGGAAAGCGGCTGTGACGAGTCATTTTTGACACGCTGATGCGTCAATGACGCGGTCAGCCAATGGTCGATCGCGTGTCGATGTTCTTAAAAGAACCAATCAGTGTTAAGCTTATAAGACGTGTTATCGTCCTTGATATTGTCATCAAAAATAGCGTAAAACGTTACTGGTTTACGAAGTCGTTGTTACTTCCATTATTTTCGCCGCCCAGCTTATTTTTCACAACTTAGAAGTACGCTAATTTAATTTAAAACGTGCTCAATTCTTTCGTGTCGTGTCATTCTCGTAAGCTGTCCGACATGGCAAGTCGCAGGCAGATTATGATTACAGATTTCAAATAATATGCATGCGCGCACCTAGCCTTTAATATGGGGGGGCTCGAATTTCCATTGATGTGGAACTTTTACCGACAAAAAAGCCGAAGGACTAAAAAAACGGGGTGCCACGTCCAGAGCTGTGAATTGTGCGTTTGCGCCTTTTTAGTGGACTTTTTGTTTCGTTTTCTTTGACTTTTTGTATCTCTGAGGCGGACCTTTTTGTCCACCTCGCCAAATGGGGGGCATGATATGCACCAAGGATGAAAAACTTGTGTCACAAGTTCGTTACAAGAAATGAAAGGGAGACCGAGGTTGGCGGAATAATGTCATTTATTGTGACAGAATACACGTCCAAAAATAGGCATGAAGGTAAAATATAACATGTGAAAACTAATAATAATCTGAGGTAAGATGGGCTATATAAAGCGCAACACAGAGGTACGAGATGGTGCCAAAAGCGAGCGAAGGTAGTGAGTGGGTAAACTGAAGAGAGTTTGGATACTTACGTATGTCTGACACAAGAAAATTGGACTGAAAGTCATTATTAAGTGCACGAATTCACCGTTATGCTTCAAAAAGAGGTGTTGCGTCCAAACTACAATACTTCTGGGTTTTTTTTTAACACGCGTGCTAAAACGAAACATTGTATCCTAGACAACAATGTCTAACAATCATTTTTGCAGCACCACCAAAGTATGCAAGTGGGGAAAATTCATGTAGACATGTGTCAATCATCAGCCTGTGAGAACCGGGAGCTGACCAAACTAATGTCGCGTGATAACATAGTCGTGTAGACCCGCACAAGGCTGGACAAGGTCGCTTTATTTTTATCAAACCAAGATACTAGATGATTCATGCCCTCGTTTAGGACACATTCTACTCCATCAATGTAAACCAATGAAGAAATTGGCCATCTGCAAAGTGTGTTCAGATTGGTGAAAACGTTGCCAGTTGTGTCAACTGGCTGCAGTCAGCATTGATGTTGATTCCCACTGTCAAAAGTGTGCTGCACGAAATTTTGGCCTAAAAAGTGGAAACCGGATGAAAGTCTTCAGAGAAAGTAGATAATTTTTTGCCTGTATTCAGTAGTGTCATTTCTGAAATGTGTTTTGGTAGGAGTCACTTGTCCAATCGATTACGATACCCAGAATACCGAGGTGTTAGCGTTTGAAGGCAACTGGTTGGGGGACGAAGTCCACATGTACTGTCAGGAAGGATCCTACAAGGAATCAGGGGATGAGACGCGAAGGTGCTTACATAACAACACGTGGAGTGGCGAGGACTTAATGTGTGCACGTGAGTTTGACCAATGGCCTCTTTTCTGATACAACAAAGCTTGTAACCGGCGTTATCAAAGCTACTACTTTCCGTCAAATAACTTTTCCGATATAGACTACCTAAGTGTATAAACTCGAACAAGGCAAAATTGTATCGTGAACCCACGAGTAAGTACGCCACAAATGGTTTAAAAGAAATATGCCTCACATGAAGCCATTGAAGACAAGATGTGCTTTGCAATTAGTGCACACCAGTTGTTTTCGTATTTCTATAGCACCCTTTGCTCCAGAAGAAACTGCCTTCTGAAGCAATTCAATTCAGTAATATTCACACTGGACATGTCACAATCTTGCAGAATACGCCTAAAACACCTTGCACACGCATCCTATGTCATTTAAGTGCTTCGCGGGGTTGAAAAGAAGATCCTAAAACTTTGAAGATGATATCCGATTCAACTTATAAACCTGAAACTTTAAGCACTGCCAGCATGAAAACGTGTTGAATTTCCGTTAGTCTGTTGTTTTATTTGTCGAACCTAAAACACGCATCTGTGTTGTTAAATTTCAAATAGGAGACCTAGGTTCACAACACCGTGGATCTAGTGTTCGGTTACTAAAACGTCCTTAATCATAACCTCCTTACTTGTTCTCATATTTTTATTTATTTTCTTAATCAGCCAACATATTTCACCAATTTTGGCGCATGAAGCATCGTTACGCGATAACACTGAGACCCCGACTGGACTGGTTAGCAGCACAGCAAAAGTGTTCTGAAATGGGAATGGATTTGGCAACACCAGAAACCGATGAAGAAAACTCGTGGTTGTTATCGAAAGCTGAAGATTTAAGAAGTACTTACTTTGCAAGTTCACAAGTACGTATGACGATATTGATGTATACAACTGCTTTCGCGTTTCGTTTTTGATGATCCGTTTTAATGTGGGTCGTAAAATTTACACTTAAAGGGCTTAAAATCACCAATTGCATATCGAAACCATCAAAACACAAACCCAGCAGTCAATCAACCGTCAAATTAGAACACCCACCAACACTATCTGAGGATATATTGATTAGCTGATCTTGAATTAGGGGATTTATTGGTCGAAACATACTACGTAAAATCGGGACAACCAATCACAAGACTATTCATCCTCCATCGTGTTTGGTGTGAAAAATCTTCAGATATTGTTTTAAGGTGGAGCTCCGTTTACATGGTACTGTTTACATCCGAGTGCATATTTACATTCGAGAGTATACTTATGTACGGTGTCTATTCTTGTCATATAAAAGCAAATTCATCCGGGTGTAAAACTACTCTCGGGTGTACAATTACACCACCTCTAGAGGTCATGTAAATATAAATTTTCACATGTGCTAATATACAGCTGGCGCATGTGAACGCGATTTAAATTTATGCACGGGTGTAAAAGCAAAATCACTCCACCCAAAGCGCCATTACAAAATTATTTCTGTGACAGTGTGTTCTCATCTCTTGTTAAATCAACACCACTTCCCTTTAAACGTCCAAAAGATCCTCTGTTGTCACGTGTGGTTCGACATGTTCGTTTATTGAAATGGTGTTGCAGCTGCTGCTGCTGCTGCTGCTCCTGCTGCTGCGGTGGCGGCGGCTTCTGGGTGAAACTTCCAGGTTTTTTGCCACGGTTTCACTGGGTATGCATCATCCCTAAAAGGTGCAATAGGCACACTTCATAAGGACAACTCAACTTTTCGGTTCATTTTGCAAAAGTTCATTGTTCGTATTGAGTGCTGAATTTCCAAAAGCCAGTACGTCACTGAACACGACCATCTCGTGTTTACGTCACTAGCATAATAATCAGTATCAGAAATAACACACCGAAAATAATCGAATACTAGAACCATGCTGTTGAAATAAGAATCGTGAAAAATATTTCAGACGCGATTATTGGAATGCGGGTGTCAATTTGTGTATGGTATATATTTACATGCAAATGTAAATGTGCTGCATACAAACGGGGCTTTGGTGGAGATGACACGCGCTGGTTACGTTCATACGTCACTTTCATGTCCGTGAAATTTTCAACTGGAGTCGCCTGTCTTCTATTTTCTCGTTTTTGGGATATTGAATTCACTATTGTGATATGTAGGAAGGTTTAATGATGCTGACTGTGTAACCACTTTTCAAAACGATTTAAAACTGATCAAACGTTTGTAGAAAGGCTTACCGAATGAATCAACTCCAAAAAGTATTGGAAAATTTGTTGAAAAACATCTGCCCTTGAAAGCTGCGCTCTTTGAAGAAAGACTGCACCACGGCGTCGTGACTTGAAAACAGTGTTCCTCCACGTCTTTTGTGTAATTTCTCTCCCCTCCCCCTTTTTCTCTGTTTCTCTCACCCACACACACACACACACACACACACACACACACACA